>JAUYWV010098599.1:0-13757 GCA_032274565.1 Nematoplana nigrocapitula | reverse complement strand
GCCTTTTCGCCACCCCCGACAGGCTACACTCCACCCCCTCCTGACTCAATCTCGCTGCCTCGTTCGCCGCCACGTCATCTTTCTCGTTTCCTTCTATGTCATGCCACTGTGCAGCGGCTAGGCACCCAAACAATGTGTCAGGGACACACAAAGAGTGTATAGAGTAGATGAACCTTCCCAATTACGAGCATAGATTGATGCCAGTTGGGCGTATAGCAAAGCAGATTCCGAAAATTGGAAGAAATGAGGCAAGCAACACAAAGCAGAATTAAACTTACAAACATATTGCAAAAGTTCTTTGATATTCTCTAATAAAAATGATCTGGCTTTCATAGATATTACTTTCAGAGACTCCAGCTACTTTTACATTCAGTATAAGCTTGGTGTGGATCGATCTTCTGTATGTCTGCTAGACTCAGACCAAGTGTGACATCAATAGACTGAAAGTTGTGAGATGTGGCTATTGGAGAAGGATGGAAAGGAACAGCTGGAGATTCATGGTGGAAAATATCATCCAGGAGGGACAGAAGTTGTTGTTGATTGCCGGCAGGGGCGTCAGCGGAGCTCACGGGATAGAGTGCTCCGGGCATACGCCAGGACCTCCTTCGATTTGGAGATGAGGACCGAGAGTGGAGGCGCGCCGGCGCCGAAGATATTGCGTCTAAGCTGGAGAGTGATGGGGCATTCCTGGATCCAGTGGATCAGGTCTTCTGGGGTCGATTCGCAGTGCTTGCACATCGGGTCGGAAGACGGATCGAGAAGGTGGGGGTAAGCGGCGAGGAGCGGGCAGTGCCCCCGCGCAGCTGCGCCATAATGACCGCTTCTTTCATGGGGAGATTGATCTCGAGCCGTTGACCGTCATATACCTCCTTTGTACGTGCATGTGAGATGAGGGGAGGTCCCTAATCTATCGGCGGATGGTACACTTTGCTGCTTTAAAGGATACACCCTTTTTGAAGGAAGCGGTAGGGACGTTTGCAGCTCTCTTGGTGGCTTGGTCGGCGAGTTCGTTACCGGGAAGGCCTCAATGGTTGGTGTTGGAAGGTCGGATGGAGGGTAAACGTCTCGCAGAATACGGGAGCTTCTGTATGAGATAACGGAAGATCGCTCTTATCAAGAACTAAAAGAGCGACGTGGCACAGGCGGATCAGGAAGCGTGGTGTCCAGACCTGCCTTTAGGCAGTAGTATTTTCATAGTTATGTTGCTCTTTGGCCGTCGTTAGTCTTGGTGTATTAACAGTCTGCCATACTGTCATATTTATTGCCATGGAGTATTCGAAGCATATTTGAGATTGCGATTAAGTGAGTTCGTAAATACCTGCAGTGTAACTCGATTACAGTCTTTTGGGGACAGTCGTGCATAATCTCCAGTGCTTCGACACACACACACACACACACACACACACACACACACACACACACACACACACACACACACGCACACACACACACACACGCACACACACACACACACACACACACGCACACGCACACACGTACAGCAGCAGTTAATAAGCAGAGAACGCATACTGTACACTCCACTTGGGCAATGACATCCACTGCTGGCATCATGGTTAGTACTGCTGCTTGCACAACTGCACGCCGGCACCACCAGGCACGCGCAGTATGTTGTGCACATATTTATGTTGACACTCAACTGGAGAGTGCGCGGATCAGGGAGGGAAGGAAGAGTAAGTGAAAGTGTGTTGTTTGTTGGCAGGCTATTGAATGCAATTGCCAATTGGTCTCGATTTTCACAATTTTACTGAGAAACGTCTGCCATCGGTTGTTGAATGTCATCATAGATATCGATGAACACAGGCTTGATTATGAGGTCGTATGTATTCAATTTGTGTGTCCGTTTATTTCTGCTTTAAAAGGGCGCAAAATAACATTTTTATTATTGCAGCATATCGGAGCAACATTTAACATGATTAACCTCTTTAACCTTTTTTAGTTTTCTAAATTTTTAGATAACCTTAACTTTAAATACGGATTTAACTAGGACAGACAAATTATATTTTGCAGCCTTCGATTGATAGCGAAACTACAGTATACTATCAAAATGACCGACACAGATCTCCAGAAACATTTCATCAGACAGCGCGGTATTTTACGTACATTGACGAGCAAGATTCTAAACAATGTTGAAAAATTTGACTATCTCCGTTCTGAGGAGATCGATACTGCTGATTTGGACAACGTTCGTGGGATCATTTCGAGTTTGGAGGACAAACTGACAGAATTGGCTTCATTCGAGAGCAAGTTCACAATGATGCTTGAGGAAGAGGATTTGGATACAGAGTTAGATCGCATTCAGTACTACACACTGGACATCAACAAAGTAATCAGTGGGCTTAATAATAGACTAAAAACTAAAATAGCATCGGTTCAGGTTAATAAGGTCAAGGTTTCTTTACCTAAGTTAAGTCTTCATCAATATTTTGGAGATAGTTAAAATGGCAGTCCTTTTGGGATTGTTTTCAGTCAACCATTCACGATAATATCCTGTTGAATGAGATAGACAAGTTTTTATTTTTAAATTCCTGCCTGTAAGGTGAAGCAAAGCCGTGTATTTTGGGACTGACGGTTACTGCTGTAAAGTATGCTAAAGCAGTAGAAATGTTGAAAAAAAGATTTGGTAGTACATCTACAGGCCAGAGAGAATACATTCGTCGCTTTCATATGCTTTCTGTACCCAGTACCTCCCTTAAGCAGCTTCGTAGCTTTTATGATGAGGTTAACGGAAATAAGCTCAGTTTGTGTAATCTCTGTATTCCTCCTAGGTCTTACAAGAGTTTCCCAATTCCTGTCTTGCTGTCAAAATTGCCGGAATTTGCGAAATTGAGTATGATAACTCCAGTAAGAACTAGTGGTTATTCAATTGATGATTTCTAAGGCTTTGGACATGCACATTAGCGTCAAAGAAGACTGTTCATTTTTTATCGGTAGTAAACTCTCCCATTAACCTCCAAGTCTTCAGTCTCCTGACCCTTCACCCACAGTTTTTGCTTCTGGGCTTTCAACGACTGCTAGGTTGATTCCCTGAGAGTTGCTGATTTGTAGCGTTTGGATAGCATTAGCATCTCAGATGAAAATGTAGTCGAATGTAGAAGCGAAAAGGAATTCCATAGAAATTTGGAATTTAAAGACAATCAGTATTCTGTTGGTTTACCGTGGAAACAAGATTCTATTTATTCTGAACTCCCTACGAACTTTGGTGTAGCGTCAAACCGCTTATAATCTCCAGTTCTTGTAAAGTAATCCATTGATTCTGAAAGTGAGATTTCGTAAACATCGCATTGGTATTTTGGCATATGCAGAAAAGGCGTTTCTGCAAATAGGAATTCATAAACAAGATAAAGATTTTTTGAGATTCTTGTGGGTGGATGATCCATGGTCGAATTCACCACAAATAGAGTCTTTGAGATTTAAGCGTCTGATTTTTGGTGTGACATCCAGCCCTGCAATCCTACAGGAAGACATAAGATATCATCTGAAAAGCTTAATACTCAACATCATTTACTATCGGAACTAGAAAATGAATTCTATGTTGAAAGTTTGGTTTCCGATTGCAATTCTTTGAACGAAGCTATGTCGTTGTGCGATATAACCAGGACTGTCTTTTGTGATGCGTCCATGAATATGAGACAATGGAAATCAAACAGCTGTGATTTCCTGTATCAAATTTCAAGTATAGAATCTGAAGATACTGATGATTAAAGCTGAGTTTCTGTTCTCGAAATATATACAATGGGACACAGTTACCGATACATTATGTCTCGACTTGTCCAATTTACATTCTTTTGCAGTCTCACTACTAAAAGTGAAGCGAAGTGTGTTAAAGGTATCTGCTTGCCTATTCGACCCTGTTGGCTTTATAACTCCCATTGTTACAGTTCCGAAATATTTGTTTCAGAGACGAACATGTTCAAGAAATAGGTTGGGATGATGAAATTCCTGATGATATTCTTATGACGTGGAATAATTGGCTAGCTGAGCTAGAGCATTTGACTATACGGATTCCTCGACGTAGTTTTGGTGGTTCTAAAGTTGAGAGCATACAGTTGCACTGTTTATCAGAGAGCATATTCGGCAGTTATTTATCTGCGGATAACATACTGCACTGGGCTGATAAACAGTTGCTTCTTAACAAGTAGACAGCTAATTGCACCAATCAAGAAGCTTACAATTCCTCGCTTGGAATTCTCGACACGTTGATTTTATCTCGTCTCATGTCATCTGTGAGAAAATAATTTCCTGTTGCTGGTATCTTTTGTTGGACGGATGGCATGACTGCCTGTCACTGGATGTGTGGTGGAAAACATAATACAAAGTCAGTCTTTGTTAGAAGTCGTGTCAAGAAAATCCGTTACTTGATTGATATCAAAAGTTGAAGACATTCCCAAGGTTCTGAAAATTCTGTTGATATCAATTCGAGAGGTATTTTACCATCTCAATTGAAGGGTTGTTCACTGTGGTGGAATGGTCCAGATTGGTTAGTGGAACAGACTTCTGCGTTTCCTCCGGAGATTATTGCTAGTGATAATTTTTATGATGTAAATAACACTACGATTGCATTTACTGATTTCCAAAACAAGATTGCTCCTATCAATGTCATTAACTTGGAGTCCTGTAGCTCTCGAAATCGTCTTTTACATAATACTTCATTTGACCTTCGGTTCATCAATAATGCTCGTTTCAAAGCTCTCAATATATACAGTATATATATCTGAGTCAGTTGGCCGATAGATCAGCTGCTGTTTTCACAATCCTGCGCCAAGTGTCTCGATTAATCACCATACTGGATGCCTCTCCAAATGTTGACCCGGTTGGAAGCTTGACGTCCGAGTTCCATCTCAGAGCTCGTCTGCCTCGTCGTCTGCTCCCCTCGACTATTCCTTGCATTATTTCTTTTTCCAGACCATTTCTTCTAACAGCGTGTTCGAAAAAGGCCAGCTTTCTGCGTGGTATTTGGGATAGAACCGCTCTTTTCTTGATTCTAACTTTTTCTAGAATCCACTGGTTTGTTCTTTTCTCCGTCCAACATGTTCTCAGAATCCGCCTGTATGCCCATAATTCAAAAGCATTCGCCTTCTTTCTTTGTTTGTTACTCATAAGCCCAAGACGCGCAACCATAAGTGGCAATTGAGAATGCTGTTGCGTGGATTAGTCTAACTTTTAAGTTTATGTTGATATATTTACTTATCCAGATGGTAGCCAATCTTTGAACAGCAGAACGTCCCATGCCTAACCTCCTTTTAATCTCCAACGCGCTGGCACCCTTCGAGAAGATTAGAGATATCAGAAAATGAATTCCTCAATATGGGGAGTATCGATTCAGGTTGCGATTCTCTAGAGGAATATAACAAATCTTTTTGTTTGTGGATTCAAAAATTACAAACTCAAGATTTCCATAAAGAAATTCGTCAACTTTTTTGTATACGGTTAAGCAAGTAGTGATCTCAACAGGAACATCTAACTGTTCATTGATCCAGAAAACATTTTACGTTGCAAAGGGAAAATATCGGAATCAAAGATGTCTAAGGCAGATTCGCCAATTTTGGTACCTCGAATTAAACATCTCGAAACACTTCTGATTCGTAAGTCTCATGATTCCGTTTTCCATTCTGAAATTGCAAGCACTTTGAGTAAGCTAAGAGAAACAATTTGGTTGATCAGAGGTCGACAAAAAGGTAACATCGGTAATCAACAAATGTGTCCTTTGTCGCAAGATTAGTGCGTATCCTAATGCAGTACATGAGTTACCTACTCTACCTCAGTGTCGCGTTTTGGATTTGCATCCATTTAGCACAGTTGGTTTCGGACTATTGCGGTCCGTTGATTACCGTAACCGCAATGGGAATGATGTCCAATGGAAATGTTACATCTGCTTATTTACTTGCTCGACAACAAGGGCAGTTCATTTTGTATTTGTCTCGGATATGTTCATAGATACCTTTTTGTGTCTCAAGCGCTTCATCGCCCGAAGAGGTATTCTAGACTTGATCAGTGACAACGCGAAGACATTGACATGTGCCGATGAAATTATTATTTCTTCCAGTAAAAAAAGTGCAAGATTTCGCAGTTTCAAAGAGGATAATGTGTCAGTTCATTCCTGAGCAGAGCCCTTGAATGGATGGTTTCTATTAGAGATTAGTTGTTCTAAAAAAAAGCTCTTTGAAGAAAGTCAAGAGAAAGTCTTTGTTGTCTTTTGAGGAGTTGAGAACTGTGGTGATAGAAATCGAAGGTGTTCCTAATTCTAGACCTCTCATGTATGTTTCGGGTTCTGAAGAAGTCTTGTGTCCTTCCTATTTCTTTATTCTAAAAATAATAACCAAAAAATCGAGTCAGGCTACTACTGTAAGTTAGATTTGTTTATGCCCACTCGTTTTAAACTGATACGGAATCAGTTGAACCGCTTCTGTGATATCTGGAGCAAAGCATATCTGTTATATCTACGAGAACACTCTCAACAGCGACGAACCAAGGGAGCACTCGGGTCCTCGGCAGTAGGAGAGCTGGTTCTCATCCAGAAAAAGGAGAAAATATTCAAATGGAAGACCTCCGTGGGGGAAAACATTTTCAATGGACGCGATGGCACCGCGAGATTCGCCATGGTTCGACTTCCATCGAAATTGTATGTCAGACGGCCAGTACGGCACCTTATCCCATTAGAACTTTCAGTGTGAATTTTTACAGTTTAACGTTATTCGTTGTTGTAAACTTTTTGTTTAAAGATATTCCTTGTTGTAAACATTTTGCCTACTTTCCCAAAAAGTTTGGGGAGTGTAAAAAATTTATGTTTTTTTCAATTTGCTGTTTTTAGTATTATGAAGCGAATTATGTTCATGCGACTGAACAGCGCGATAGCGTCGTCAGAACAACAAAATATACAGATCGTATGCTTCTCCACTGAAAAAGTTAATCAAGCGGGATTAATTATAACTTGCAAGGTTTGTTCCCTGCTTGACCTACATCTTCGTGTCCGGATGATAAGCACAAGAAGGTGGGTTCCTGTCTCCCAAAATCTGAGGACTTGTCATGTCTGTCATGCCAACTCGGAGGACAGTTTTAGTGTTTTGTCATTGTGCAGGACTGATTATGAAGCTATGGTGAAGAAAAAGCGGTTTCGATAAAGCAATTTCATCCGGAGTTTAACAAGTCACTTGTAAATGGCGGTGTCAGATTCCAGCTTTAAGTGTATTCTTAATTGTATACGTGTGTTTGTTTTAATTTGCTTAAATGTTTTAATGCATTACAAATTCTTTACATTCATGTTTACTATTTTTTAAATTTTATGTTTGCGTTTCCTTGAAAATGTAATTGTGACAAATAACGAAATCGGTCGGATTGTCAATAAAATGTACTATGTTACTGTGTTATTGTTCATATAACGAATTATTGATTCATAGAGTAGTATTCCTCGGGAGGGATATGATGATTGTTTAATAAAAATACTTTACTATTCAATAATTCGCAAAAGGGACTGAGCTTAGCGTTACTGGAACAATGCATTTAGCCTGAGCCCTTGAGTGCGAAAACGGAATCTCTATGTCCGACGATAAAATACATATCTGCCAATGGTTTCTGCAAGTCGACACAAAAAAACAGGTCAGGGAAACAGATATTTGTAAAATACTTTAATCACAAATATTATAGCTCGTTTTCAGTAAAAATTAATTCTTAAATTTTCTGTTTATAATATTGAATCTTTTTAAACCTGCAATTTTTTATATTTCATCATGCACTGATTTTCAGAATAAATTTTCTGGATCCAAATATACTTATAAAATCTCATAAAATATTTATGATAATTTCTAACTCCCTTTATAATTTGTAAAAAATAATTTTGTAGACTGGAAAAAATAATGTGTAGATTTAGACGCTATTTGTATGATAGTTATGTTGAGTCGTGCATCAAATAATTATAAACTTACAATAAATCCATGATACCACTGTTTTATCTGTTTTTTCGTGAAGTTTGTATTGGACATTAGGAAATTCATATCTTCTTTGGGCAGCTTCTTACGCGGACCTATGGAATTACCCATTCTTTGTGATTTGTAGATAGATCTGTAGATTGATCTGTAGATAACAATAAACATAGGAAATTAAATCAGATGTTTGTAATACAGAGATTAAATGTCAATTCATTATAGTGTAGTACACATGTGACCCAAGACGACGCTCAGAAAAATTCAGAAAATTTGAAATATTTCCAGAATTGCAGATTTTTCATGAACAAAATTATTTATCAGTGTTCTGTCGGCTCTTCATATAGTAATACCACACCGAACCAATTCTATATGCAAGAGGCAAATGTGGAATTGACAAAAAATATTATACCGGAAATCTCGAGTATTACTATTAAATTCGCCTTTTTAAAAAAAACTTTATCCACATCAGTAACTAGTTCAGGTCAACATGATGAGATTGAAGAGTGATGCAGTTGCATGCAGCGTCATGAACATCTTTCGTTTGCACAAGGAGCAATTATTCATCTCATAATAGGCTTTTACAAGCAAACATTTGGTGGAGCGATGCACAGGTTTCGTGTGAAATTGTTTAGATTCGATGTATAAACACTTGAAATGCATTTATCTCTCTCTCTCTCTCTCGTCTGTTCTGATGCAGATAAAATGTTTATTAGACCATATTTAGGAAGACGCCTAGATTTATTTACTGTATATAATTTTAAGAAAATTTTATCATGCAGCTTGAAAACAACTTCGCAATTGTTTGTAAGTCAGTTTGAGCAACTTTTAGTGTACAGATACGATACTTGCTTTGAAGGCAAAACCAGTTTATCGCGAAATCTGGTCGTTTCATTGATATTAGGATTCTACATACATGTACAGTAATACAGTATAGAATGCAAGATACAGTAATGCATACTTGGTAAGAAAATTGTTGTTTTATTAAGAGTCTCGAAAGATATGTTCGAAGTCTACATTATTTTATTGGACATATGCCAAAGAACCTACATATATACGGCATAAATGTTATTATTTTGTTTACAAGACAAAAGAAGTCTACGCTGATATGGAAAGAAGTTTAGTATTAAGGTAACGGATTGATCAGTAAGATGAGATATGTCATCACTGAGAAATTTCCAAAAGTAATGAAGATATGTGAGTAGATAACATGTATAACATATGTATTTTATATGTAAGACAACTACCATTAACAAATATTCTAAAAGCTAAACGTCGTTTGCAGAGGGATTTCTTGAGTACTTGCTAACTATATGCTTACTGGCTCGATTTTTCTTATAATCTTTATTTGATTTTCCTACTGAACAATGTTTCCTGTCATAAATTTAACTTTTTTACTTTCCTCAATACAATAATCTAGTGCAATATATTACATCGAAAAGTCTGTTTATTTAGCCTATTACATATCTAACAAATCGCATGATTCCTTTTTTCAATTATAATTACCGCGTGTGTATTCACGACGCATTTACAAAGCAAGATGGCATGAGACTGTGTGTGAAGTACGTCGCAATTTAGGCGTCGTCTATGCCACCCAAGTTCGTTCAAACAGGAACTCACATTGTGGAGGCAACGATGTAAAAATGATGTCAATCTACCTGAAACGGTGCCTGAAACTCTGCTGTCTAAATAGTATCTAATACAAGATTATTCATTTATTCCTTCTAATTTCAGTTACATCGACAAGACTAGAGCATGCAAATTCAGTCTTGCGCTTTGTAAAATGCCAGAGTATATCAACTATTGTATTGTGGCCAGATCCGTTTAATGCGCTTATGGTGATATCTTTGATTATGAGTCGTAGTTGCGGCTCGAAACGTCAGAATTAAAGCATTCTTTTTACAGTGGGTTTTTTTCTTTTTTCTTTATGGTGATATATAGGCTGTAACAGAAAAACGGCCGTTTTTACAATAAAATATATATGCACTAAAATTCTATTAGTATTCAATATTAGTGAGTTTGAATTTCTAAATCAATGTATTATGCCTTCCTGCAAATTATATTTCACATCATTAAAATGGCTTACAACAGATATCAATGAGCGATCGGAACGTACCGTACCACCTGACTCCTGGAAAAAGAGCACTGAATAAATTTGCTATGTCAGCAGTCCAAGGGCGACTTGTTACGATAGATGAGAAGTTGTTCTCTTTCTATATGAAGCTCTTGGTTTGCAGCAAGAGGAGTTATGCTAACCAATCCTATAAGATGTACGTATGTAATGAAAAAGAATTGCATTGCTCTCTGATTGTTACAAATTTCTTTAGGACTCTCTTACTTCAAGATTCTTCTTTAACACCAATCTGTCAATTCAGAAATGTATTGTGACTTTGAAATGCAGCACTTTCATTATTTTCTAATTTCAAAGTGGAAAAACCATTTCATGTAATAATCCAACATGACAAGGCTCTCGGACATGTGTATCATATGTGACCACGGAATCCATTGCTTCCAAGAATACTGTCTGTCATTCTTCCATAAACTCCCTACTCTCCTGACACAAAATCCTTATATTTCCCAAGCCCAAGAGGAACAGGGATCAAATCAACATTCCGAATGAAAGAGCACTGGAAGTATGTCTGTCTGACTGACAGAGTTGCATTACGAATGTATCGATGAAGAGATACTATTCGAAAAGATGAATGCTCACTTTACAGAAGATGATTACTTATCAGGGTGAATACTGCATATCTAATTTGTTTTCATATTCTATATACAGGGTGTTTCATACTTATGTATATACATTTATTACTACTTTATAAAAATTTATTATAACAATACAGTGTTTTACAATAACTGGAATAAGCAGAAATGTCAGTTGAGAGTTATTTTCTTAAATGTTTGAAATACTATTCACAGCAATGATGTGGTCATGGCAACGTTCTTTCACTGATCTGCATACTTTCTCGAAAATGTCATTCGGAATTAGCCTGCGGGTAGTTCACGAATTCTGTCTTTTGAATCATCTAATGATTGTGGATGTGGGGCTTTGTAAACTTTATATTTGCGATATCCCCAAACGAAAAGTCAAGAGGCGTTATATCCGGACTTCTGGGTGGAAATTTAACTGGTCCTCTACGACCGAGTCACATATCGTGAAACTCTTCTGACGCAAGTTGCATAATAGCGCGGTGCCCCATCTTGTTGGAAAAAAATGGCACATCAGAAAACAATATTCTCAAACGGGGAAGCACATTTCATGCGGGTTATTTACACTCCAGTGCAAACAAATATGGCGATTTACACGCCCATTCAGTGTGAATGTAGCCTCGTCTGACCATACTACCTTGTCAGAAAATGTATTATCATCTTGACAACTATTTACGAACCACTCTAAAAGCTATGCCAGCTGGATAGAAATTTTTCTCCTCTGGCACCCCTTGCCACATGAAGGGCTTTGTTTGATTTAGAAGTTTAATTCCTTACAGTACAAACTAGTTACTTTAAGTTTTTGTTTTATGTTTTTTATGTAAAAGTTATTTGGTTAGTTTACTCTGTTATTGTTCATTTTTGTCATTGTTTGTACTGTATAATTTATCTATTAATCTGCTTTCGTTCTTCAAAAGAAAATCAATAGTTTTGCCTCATTATTCATAATAGCCTCGTAAGCCAATATCAGAACGAATATTCAATACGTGTAATGAGTTTATATTTAAAATTTGCCAGACAGATTTATATTAAATGTCCATAGATTTAAATATCCGCCCGTAGACCATATAGAAATATTTATGTGTCAAGGATAAGATAGGATTATAATAAAAGTGTATTATACATTGGTACAGAGTGTATACATAAATATGAAACACCCTGTAGTATTAACTCTGTGCATGCTTGTTGAACTAAAATTATAATATTATAATTTTAGTTGCAGTTGACAAAGATACCCGAAACGTCCTGCGTAATAAATTTAGTATACCCAACGAAATAGTTTCATTTTATTATTCATTCTACCAATTTGGGTATGGCCAAATCTCCGCTAAAAACTATCTCAGTCGACGTGAAATGATATTAAAATTGGTTGAACTTCCGTTAGCTGATTGGTTGAACTTTCTTTAGGTGATTTCTATTTTCGCTGGATGGCATATTACAAATTTAGATTAATCGATTGAATTTATACTAACTAACTTAGTGCGTATATTTTACAGGACAGCCTATATTTGACGATAACTAATTAATCAAAAACGTATTTGCATATTTTTAAAGCGGCAGTGTTTTTGGTACACCCCTTATAATCACAAAGATCTCCATTATGTTTTGCACGTAAACACCCGCTTTCGGAGTGAAATGACGACACTCCTGCATCTGTTTTGGACTATTCTAAAGATTTGTAGTATACTACCGGTTTCTTTCGCCAGTGTATAGATTTTATATACAGTATAAGACTCGAAGAGTATAAATTTTATCTTTCATTCGCTCGCTTTGTTATTATAAATATATAGTGTACAACCACGACAGTTGTTTATGGCAAAAATTATACAGACAAGAATCACTTGTTCTGATACAATATGCCTCTCCTCCGAGGCAGCGTTCTTTGGATCCATCTTGGTACACGTTTCACCATGTTTTGCTGACAAAGCTAAAATGTTATCTCGATGGTAAGGTGACAGTCAGTGGTATAAACTTGTATTCTTTAGTGCAGTGCTATAGAAATATCCTAAATATTTTTTAACAATAACGCATTATTCTGGGATTATTAGTCGAAAATTCATTAGTCATTGACAGTATAGTGGATGTATATTAATCATGGTAGATTTGACTAATGAATAAACTTTTAAGACTATACCCCTATTATTCATAGTCTGTATTTAATAGGTAAAAATGTATAAAACAATGATAGACTAACAGCGTTACAGTATACCTATATATTTTACCCAAGATAAATGTAGTCTTAATCACAACGAGCAGGGATGGAGATGAAAGTGATATTAGTGCGGATTCTGTGTCGGCAAGACCGCTCACCTGATTGTCAAATTCAAATAAGACCGACTCGTTGACTACCATTCCTTCTATAGTACTCATTTTGTAGCCTTAGAAATCAATATTCGATACAACAAATGAAGCACGCTCATATTGTCGTGGATATAGGCAAAAATCAACCGACGCCACGTCAATAGTATGCATATTAAACTTTTCTCTATTTCCTTTAGTATCTTAGTAAATCTCCAAAACGACATACACTTTATCGACTTACACAAATGTTAATTACTGATCTTACACGGTAAATTTAGTGGCACACCTTTGCTATATGTACATAAAAAATCCAAATATAAAGGTGGAACAGTTAATTGAGGCATTTGGTAGGGCAGAAACATGTATAAAATGTGTACTAATTACTATATATCAGTGCGATCTGAGAGAAACGGAAACAAAATGGCTTACCTAAAGATTTTTCAGTATTTCAACAAGTCGATATACAGTAATGTAAGCAGAGATCTAAAGACATTTTTTTAATCAGCGGGATAAAATCCTAGGTGTTTTACACCGCTGGAGTATTCGAAATTTACAGTGTTTTATACTAGCGGGGTAAAACATCGCAGGGTTTTATCCCACTGATTCAATTCTTCAATACGCAATCCTCCAAAATATGCTACGATTGCAATTACTTTTGTAAGCAGGTTGATGTTGTCATCTGAGGCATTAGTAAAAAATTTCAGACGATCATCATCCTTAAACCCTTTTGCCATCTTAGGCAACGACTTCCGTTGTTTATTGTATTGTTTAAGCAGTGCCACCAGTCTCGAATAATCTTCCAAATGTAAA
>JAUYWV010098598.1:0-22364 GCA_032274565.1 Nematoplana nigrocapitula | reverse complement strand
TGCAAGGCAAGGTGTGCATTTATGCAATATATGCCTATGAAACCAGGTGAATTCGGGATAAAATTCTGGCTCTGTTGAATTCTTCAACTTTCTACGTGTTCGATGGCTATCCGTACGTCGGAAGGAATCCAAATCGTGTCAAGGTTGGTCTTGCAGAACACACTGTTCTGAAATTATCAAGCAATTTAGAACCGGGGCTCAATGTTACAACAGACAACTTCTTCACGAGTCAGGCACTTGCCAAAAAACTGCATCAGCAAAACATTACGCTTGTGGAAACCCTCAGATCAAACAGGAAGGAAATTCTAAAAGAATTGAGAGACGTCTGCAAAACGTCTGCTTTGCACGAAAGTATTTTTTCTACTCTGAGACGACAACAGTACTTGGCTACAAGGCAAAGCGAAACAAAACTGTTTTTTTACTTTCGAGCATGCACAAAAATGGGCGCGTACTAGAAACTGAAAAAAGAACCCCTGAAATAATTCAATATTACAACAACACAAAAATCGGTGTCAACAATGCTGACGAAATGTTGAAATCGTAGACAACGAAATCGGGTTCTCGTTCATGGCCTTTCCAAGAGTTCTGCAAAATAATGGATATCTGCGGACTGAATGCCTTCATTATCGCCAGGGATGCCCGACTGTGTACTTCTTCGCGTCGCGTTTTTCTTTTATCCCTGTCCAAACAACTTTGCCAGGAGCACAGCCGAGACGACAGAGCCAGGTTCTCCCATTTCGAAGGCATGAACTGGTTGGTGACGAAGAACATCCTCGAAGAACGACATGCGACAGTGCCACTCAAACAAAACAAAGCAAAAATGTACTGTGTGCAACATTTACTGTTGTGGAACATGCAGCTCGCATGTGTGTGTTGTTTGTCTCCCTCAATAAACATATTATGTGTAATCCGCCAATTGACATTTTTATTGTTCATGTGACGTTATCTGATAAGTGAACAACTATTGATTGTATTTGAATTTCCAGTGAGTATTACGTCATATTGCTAAACTTACTGTTATAATACTAACCAATAAAAGTACATTTTATGTGTAATCCGACATTTGCAATTGGCATTCTCTATTGGATTTGGTAACAATTTTCTAAAAAAAGTATTTACAAGTCATTTACTGTATTAGCAATTGAATTTTGTACTGTAATATACTGTACTTATATAACAAGTGCTTTATTTGAATTAATTAAATCTTTAATTGGCACAAAACAACTTTCTTTCTTTCCCTACCAGATAGTTGCTAAAATTACATCAGTTATTTATTACACATTGAGAATAATCAATAGACTCTTTCCGTCTTTTAAATCTAGGCTGCAGGTAATAAGTATTTTCATGAGGGAGGAAATATAAGCATTTCCTCCCTTGGTTTGTGTTCGACCCTAGTTCGCTTTGCTGACTCGTGTCGGCCAAATCACCACGGGAGGAAATGCTTATATTTCCTCCCTCATGAAAATACCTATTACCTGCAGCCTAGATTTAAAAGACGGAATGAGTCTATTGATTATTCTCAATGTGTGTGGATATATATATATATTTATTTATAGGTATATGTTATGAAAAAACAATAATATTGCACAGTTGTTAATATATTTCAATTTATAAGCGTGTTTACAACTTACCAACATATTTTTAAATCAGTTTTTAGGTTTTAACATTTTTACTTCATTTCTACCGGAAAGGGGTCAATTTGACCCCACTAAATCTTGATTTTGATTTCATTGACAATCCATTAGTGAAATATATCCAAGTGACACATATTTTCATAGCTCATAATACCCCTTGTAAACATTGATTAATGACTCATGTCTTTGATACTTTTTTTAAACATACCTGGGGTCAAAGTGACCCCATTTCCGGTAGATAAGGGTTAAGAAGGAGTGCTGACTTTTAATGTTAATGGCTGTTTTAAAGAGACAATTTCTCGCAATGAAAGATGAGCTTTTACTTTTAAGTAGTCTCACTTTGGCTGCCATTGATGCCAATTTTCCCACTATTGATCCTTTTGGGCTAAAGTCGTGTATACTTTTGATGTTGGCGGCACAAACTTTGTTGGCTGCATCCAGGTGATCATTGGCCAATCCGATTATGTTGATCGACGTGGCCTCCCGAAGGTGATCATGCTGAATGATTACGTCCAGTTTTGTCTTCTCTCGCTCCTGTTCTTCCAATGCTCTGGAGTGTAGCAGTTCCAGACATGAAACTCTTGTTCGAGATATTGGATCTTATCGTCCTTTTCCTTTATGAGATTGTTATTATTGTCTTATAATTTGGCATACACTCGCTAGGTTGCTGAATCAATGATTAATCTGCCGCTAAGCGTCAGTAGTGCTTAATCGCCATGTAATGTACACGCCAGCAGCATGCAAGAATTGGAAATCGTGCATCAAAGTGTGCTACTCGTTACTATCGATCAACATAAGAACCAAAGCATACTTCCAGAAGGTAGGTACATTCCTTAGACCAGTATTTACATATGTATGTTACAAATTGTTACGTGATTGTTTAATTTGTAGATAACAATTAGCAAAAGTGCGAAATATTTACTTCTCATATAGCCTATTTTTGTTCAGTCCCTAGCAGTTCTCTATAACGGTGTGTGACTGTGTTTTGAAGTAGCATTTCAGCAATCGACAACTACACTGAATACATTTCCCCATAAGCAAGGATGTTTTGTTATCAAATAAAGTCTTTTAAACCATTGATGGGGCTCAAATTGTATTACGTTAAATTTTACGTCAATGTCTTCAAATGAAGTAATATGGGCTGGCTGAATTTTCCCATTTAATATTTTAAAAGATCTCATTTCTTAGCGACATGGGGTGCCCCATTCTGAGGTAATTGATGATAATGAGAAATTTGAAATAATGTTAGAGAATGAGATTCCATATGGTGTTATTTAAAAGACATTCTTCAAACCAGATGAAGAAAAAAGTTTGATCAACTCATGTTACTCCCAGGACTTTGCCATTTGGCCTGGTACGATTTCCACGTTTGAACGCTTATTGCGTTCACATAGAATTCGCACGTTTTACTATGTAGGTACTCGAAAATTAATTACATAGGGGGGATGTTGATCTCAGAAATTTGATTTTATATTGGTAATTTATTTTAGAAACCTGCCAGAAGTAAAATTTAAATATTCCATCCGTTCGGAAGTTCCATATTCCGAGTATACAAACAAACACAAGACAATAATATACAGAAAAAATGCTTTGTTAATTTAAAAAAATATTTAATAGTTGAAAACAAAATTTTGTGTGTTCATTGAAGGTGTTTTTCAATGTAGCAGCTGCATTTTCTTGAATTTCTTCTAAAAGCTCTTGCTTTACAAGCAACCGATTGTTTCATGCTTGAATTGCTCCATCCACCAATGTTGTGCAATGTATGGCATAGTTTTATAGGAGACTGGAGCAATATGTATCTAAAAAGTAAACAATCATATTAGTGTTCTACATTCTAAACTGGGGTTTGCAGCACTAGTAAACAATCATATTAGTGTTCTACATTCTAAACTGGGGTTTTCAGCACTGGTACATTTTACGTGTTCATTGAAAACCTGATGATTTAAGATCTAGGGCCGCGGGCCAGACGAACAGAATTCGAAAAAATTCAGTTGATTTTTATTGAACATTTAAGAAAATTAATACGCCGAGTTATGCTGTCTGTCCTTGCTTAGCTTGGCAATGACGGGCCGAAAGGATGAAATGGAAAGAGTAAGAATATCATTCAGGTGGGGATCTGACAGCTGCGCACGAAGACGATTCTTCGTGTATTTCATCTTCCTGAATAGCTTCTCGCAGCAATACATACTCCCGAAGATTGCTATGATGCGGCGGCCGTGCTTAGCAGTTTCAGGGAAGCGGGAGGCGGGGAAGTGGTCTATAAAGAAAGACAGTGAGCCAGAACCTGCCAGAAACTTCCCTCGCAACCCGTCGTCACCAGGCAGGGTACTGAAAATCCACGCATGGGGGAAGTTTTTCTCCGTGCAAAATGTGCTGATCTGGGCTCTGAGCTCCCAAACGCCACCCAGCATGTTTCCGCGGGACAGTCAGAGGACTTCGCAGAAGTAGGCAGGTTGCCGTTTGCTGCTTCGGCCTCTTCCAGGAGTGCTTGGATCTGGCGGTGATTGAGGCTCCCGGCCAGGATGGAGTTGACAGCCTTGACTAGCAGATCATAGGCTGACTATGAGTGAAAGCCTACTATACCGACAGCAATATTTCGAAGTGCTTGATCTAATCAAAATACTTGTTTCTAGACGTTTTCATCAAGACAATTTCAAAGAGGTTTAAAGAAATCGGAAGCTATTTGCTCAGTGCTTCAAAAGAAGCAACTAATCTTCCTGCAACATTAACAACTTATACGAATCGGATATTAATATGGATAGGCTGAAAATACAGGTAGAAATGTATGTTATCATCTATTTTCCAAAACCCTAATATCAAAAAGGTGTCTCGCAAATTAAGTAGCATCTGTGGACAACTGAACGAAAATCCAATAACAAAACGGCTTCTTTTGGAAGTGAACAAGCTGCTGCGTTTTTGTATTACAGTCCCCCTAACCATTGCGACATCTGAAAGACCCATGACTCAAGCCAGACTTAATCTCGTAGTGATTGTATACTGCACAGACATTGTGATCGCCCTGACATGCTGGACTTGTTGACTGCTGTAGTTAAAAATCGCAGTGTACGGTACACGGAATAACAGAAGGGAACAAACACTACATACTTTGGAAAATGCTAACATCAGTCGGACAGTCGTACAGAATATATAAACTTTAGCATGTAACCTTTGCACATGTACCTACCAAGAGAATATAGTTAGCTTCACGTCCGAGAATTTTCAGAAAATATATGCAAATTATATGTACCTAGCATTCTTTAGAAAATGTACATACCCACCCTAAACCCACTATGCAAGTGATGTAGAGGAATACACAAGGTGTCCCATAAAACTTCATGTAAGTATTACTTTACGTATAAATATACAATTCTTAAACCTTATTGTTTTACTAGCGGAGGTACCCCGCGGCTTCGCTCGGGGGATAAATCGGGCAATAAAATACCCAGGAAACAACCAAATTTTCAAGTAAATAATTTATTCTGATTATTCAGTAGGCAAAAGCAGATAGCAGAATTTTGTTGAGAAATACTTTCTTTGGATCAAATCGGGGTCAACCCAAGGGGGACTAATGGGCTTAAAACCTGCCTAGTCATGAATAAACCACAGTGTAGGGGTGACTTCTTGAAATGTAACCAATTTTACTTATAAATTTTGAGGTATACTACTATCAAATTTATTAGTAGTAAAATAAAACCGTAGGATGTTTTTTTAAATATCACATCCTATCTATAATTATAGAGAAATGTATGTATGTGGGTATGTATGTGGGTATGTATGTATGTCTGACCGGTATTTTTCTCCCAACTCAATTGACGGATTTGCATGCTTGATGACTCAAAAGAATGCTACGCCAATGGGTAACATGGGAAAAATAGCCAGGAGATGAAAAATTTCTAAATGAGAGGCCCACAGCAGAAAATACTCCAAAAACGATGTTTTTGCTGCGATGCTAAATCAATATGCTTCAGGAATTTGAATTCTCCAGTATAGCCTGATTGATTCCAAGCTAAATCAATAAATTTGAATTCTGCAGATGATGCAGATGCTGCGATTACTAAAGCTATACGGGTCATCCTACTTGTATTTTATAATGTCTAACACAACTTATTTTTAAATGTCTTGTTGAAATGACGACTATACATATGGCTTCTTCTTCCCTTTATTTAACCTGAAATTCTATTGCCAGTCGGTAGTTGTGAAATCATTCAATGGATATTCAGCTTAGGTAATGCAGCTCCGATGATTTATGCATACAGTATATATACAGTATATACAGTATACATGGAAATGAATGCCACTAATAATGAGGCGGTACCATGCCGTTCAATGCCTGTTTTGTACGCGGAATGCTATAGAAAGCACCGTTTTGTCTGTCAAGATTATAATCAGACATTTTATTATTTATACCGCAGAAAGGGTGCACTTTCACCATTTTGTCAACTAACAGAACCACCATCTGATCGGTACAATCAATAACGTTCAAACCCTCGCACAAAAAGCATCATTTGAATGGGCAAAAACCAGGTCGAAATATGAAGCACTGTACACAGTCAATGTTACGAATGTTGTCGACAGAGAATTTATTGTAGGCTTCGACGATGTAAAATGCACAAATCTTTCTTTGCCATTACTTGTAAATCAGTACATTGGAATATGACTGCAGAAAATGAAGACATACCATTGCACTCATTACAAACAAAAATTGCAATTTGGTATGTTTATTTATTTATTTATTCAATTCTAATATGGCATTTAGTTTTCTTTATGTACGACACACCAGAATAACACAATTGACATGAACATTTATTAGAGAAACGTTCATATTTCTAAATGATTGATAATTGTTAGTCTTTAGTTAGAAATGCTGTGATCTGCAGCCATCTCGTTTGTTCAAGGTGCTTTATAAATTGCACAACAGACATCCAGTAGGATAGTTGCTGGGGCGATCCTGTGGGAGATGTCAAAAGTGGTGATCGATAGATTGTGTGCATTGAAGCAACGGAAAATGAGAGACTTTTACAAGCCTAATTAATCTTAAAAGTTGTGGATCTACTTGTACTTGTTCGGTGCTTTTCGATTTTGATATCCAGGTTTCGTAAGTTGAGTTCGACTTCTGTTAACAACACGAAAAGGACGTCTCCAGCCAGCTCTATCGTGCGCCTCCCTCACCAAGTCCCCAAATTTTCTGTTGGAATCCCTCGAGATAGTGTCAAGCCAGCGTAACTTCGGGCTGCGTTGTCTTCTTTGTTCTTCTACCATCTATGCCAAGTATAACCAAGTTTTCCAAGTTGTTGCCATCTCTTCGGATGATGTGGCCAAAGTAGCTGAGGCGATTATTTAATAACGTATTTGGATATAGTACATAATAATCTTTGTTATAGCCTACATACAGAATACTACTGCGCAGCAAATTTTACTAGAAAGGCCGGGAGACAACAGAAGGTCAAACTACGTACTGGATTTACGGAATTATAAAAATGGATTATGTATTGTTTTAGCCAGATGAACTTTCTCCATTTGCTAATAGACTGGATGGAAGTTACAGTTGCTCTAGGATATCGTGCATACAAATGAAGAAGCTGGGATGGCCGTCTGTAGTATATAAATACACAGTTAGATGACATTCAATTACCAGAGAAACTACATTTGTATTTGAATTAGGTGTCCAAAAAGGAGTTGAGGCGTTGACTAATTAAATCAGTTGTCCAATAAGAAGTTCAGTTCACACGAAGGACTATTTGAATTAGGTGTCCAAAAAGGAGTTCAGTGGTGATTCATTAGTCCGGAAAATTCGTTAATCCTGAATTTTTTCTGGGAACCAAAGTATCCGGATGTGCTTCACTGCATGTATATGAAAACACTGAAGTGGCGTCGTTTATTATGTTTGCCCAAATACATAGTCAATGTGAATTAGAGGAGGACGAGAGAAGTCAGTGAAAATATTTGAAATTTGCATCGCTCTGTAAATCCTGCTAAAATTTAAACAAATGTGAAACTAATGAATAGACTTCGTGAATAATATCTTAGATAGCACTCTGCACACCACTTCAATGTTTCTATTAATGGCAATTGGCATAGATGTAAACGTTATCAGATCACGTAATACTACTCAGAATAAAATGACACATCTTGTCCACTAAGTTATATTTTGTCACGTAGTGAACATGTTCGACGAAACTCTGCATTATCACTGTCGATAGATCCCTCTCAGGCGACATAAAAGCAAACAGCCAGCCAGACAAACTCTTGAATTTTTTGACGGAATTGATGGACGTAAATGGAACTAACAGCTGCTGGACATCTGTCTACAGGAGGATATCGAAATTACCATGTATTCGCTATATACCTACTGTTCGTTGAGGAAAATAGCCCCCAGTGATGATATGAGCTCACAGGCTGCATGTCTGTGGTACTTTTTATACACTGTAATTGACAGCCAGCGACCTTGTCGTTTATTCTTCTGTCTATTTAGAGCGTCCTTGACAGAACATCTTGGATAATCTTGTGTCTTTCAGGGGTAAAAGTAATCTGTGACAGTTTCTGCGTTACTGACACTGGTTTTATAGAAGTAAATTCTCCGTTTAATGCAAAGTGAGCAGATTTTGGTTGTTAAATTATGATTAACATTATAAAGAATGACACTTATCAATCTCAGTCTTACCCTAATTAAACAGAAGGTTACAGAGCAAACATTCAGTCGATAAAAGATTTAAATTAACAAAACTCATATAAGTGTCAAAGCAAAGCACTACTAAATTCCAAATGAGTGAAAATGTTGAAGACACACAAAGTGACGGTGGTACGGTGGTTTTGTTTGCCGTATAGTAGTAGTTTAATGGTTTGCATGTTTCACCTGCTCCATCGTTAAATCGTTGAACATTATACCAAAGGTTTGATACAGATCAACTAATAACACGCAAAAATTGCAACAAAGAGGAGATAGAACAACATAGGCATTAAGAAAAACTATTGACATTGTCACGTTCTCTCACCTCTTCGACCACAAATTTGCATTCTAGCTTTTAAAGCCATTCTAGATTGTTCTTTATACGATTTTACTCTATTAAAAATATATGCGAAGAAAATTGTTTTGCTGATGATGATGGAGATATTTGTTATTCAAAACTTCCTTTATTTGTAGTTGTAATTTCTACATTGATCAAAAGAAAGAATTTTAATGCATACATTAAAAATATTCAAACGTTGAAACATAGGGATTCATATACAATGTACCGTATATGTTATAAACATTTCTTCGTTTAAAACATAGTTCTTAGTTTTCTCTAGATTGGAAATGTCAGAATCGAGACTCTTTGTTTTATTCCGGTAGATTTTTTGCTGTTTATATGATATACGAAATGTTTGCACTTATCATTCGAATATTTGATAATAACCGGATAAGGAGAAAAATCCTTTGAGAAAACAGTTTGAACAACTATTTACTTCGGTTAACAACAACTTTCTTTGTCTGCATTTTTACTTTTTCAAAATCCATCAAATTTCACATGATAATTATAACTTACTGCAGTATATATTTTAGTCATTTCTTAATGTTTCTGGCATTACAAAACATTGCAATTTATTTTTAATTGTGCTAAATTTTTCTCTTCCCCCGCTACTCTACTGTGGTGGTGAAGTTTTGACTGTCTACATAAATATGATTGTACACATACGACTTTAATGTGTGTGTGTGTGTGTGTGTGTATGATGCTTCCAACATCAATCTATCTTTGTCTATATCTCTGTACCACCCAGATGCAAGTTTAACTATCTGAGCATCACTGGCAGCGCGGCGTCATTCCACCAGCCTCCTACTCCTTATGTGTCTGAACCTATTAATTCACATCGTTAGTACTGTGGTATGCAGATATATTTTAGTATGTAGATCAATTTTGCATCTCTGTAAAATAGAATCTCTGTCTATATGTTTGTATGTGTGTTTGTGTGCAATGTCACCGTTCTGTTTAAAGTTGATTTGAATTAGACAATCTATAATATTGATTGCTTAACACTTTAAATATAAAAAAATAAATACAGTTTCCGATAAAAAGCCGACGCGCATTGAAAGTTTAGTTCACAATACTGTTAGACTGCCAATCTAGTTGATTTTTCTATGGACTGGAGTTGAAAAGTTTTCAACGGCGATGATAACCAACGCATATGTACGTGACTGTGGGACTCCACAGACGTAGTCAGCCATTTTTAACTAACCATCTGTTTATTTTGGCAAAACATTCCGAATTCAATTTAAGACTAGATTCCTAAACTTGATATTCCCAATTGAAGCATCCTCGCATTACTCTAATAGTGTCTGTCGGAAGGAAGAAAGGGAAGGAAACGACGAGGACGCATCATTAGACTTACCAGTCTTTGTTATTACTTGAAGTAACGTAGATAACTGTAAAATTCAACTTTACAGGGTGTAGATACATAAGGTTAAGTCTGTAGCCGAATCGACCGCTATTTCATTCTCTTGATGAATGCGTGTTTCTCACCTACTTGCTTTAGTTAAATTGTTAAAGCTTGCTAATTGTTAGTTGACTGTATGCACAAGCGTATTTGGAGTGTAATTGTAAGCCGAGGAGGTTCCACGAGGTATAAATCCACTTCATCGTCTCTTTGCCCCTTCTAATGACCATTAATAAATAGAAAATCTTCTAATATCTGATCAACATATATAAAAAACAGGGGTGTAAATTCTCTATCCGATTTAGTGTTATTTTACGAGAAAGGATAAATCCGTGACTATGAATCATCCGACACATTCGAATTTTGATAGTGCGTATCAAGCATCTGCATACAGTATATATATCATCGATATATATTGAAATAACGAGGGAAAAAAGAATTTACGAAGTTTAAGGAGAAATAAAAATACAAAGAGGTTGGTCAACATTTATTCTGAACATGTTTCGCTCATACCTTAATCATCATCAGCAGGGTTTTACAAATTGTCAATACACAACACAAAACGTAACCATTAATTCAAAAGTGGAGAAACCAAAGTACATAATTAACAGATAAAAGACAGAGACACAGTCCTTTTTCTAAACTATAGATATCCAAGTATATACCTTAAATTCGACAGACCAACTATATAACTTCAACAAAAAATATAGCTGTTTTGAGGGATGTTTCTCTGCAGGTATCGTACTCAAACCAAATTGGTAGGAAGCAGAATAAACATCTGATTTCCGCTTCTTCTAATTTAGTCGAAAAATTATTCATCTCTGGTGTCTCACCGGATTTGCTGGGAAAAAGTAATCGAATCACAACCGGGTAAATATATTACTCAAACTTTTCTATGTCCTGCTCAAGATCTATTCTACAAACGGAACTTTTTCTGCACTCCTCCTCTATATAGGAGAAGGCAGATTACCACACGCAAACCATATAGCCAAGAAAATCTTTCGCCGAGGGTAATCGATAACACAGTATATCATCTATTACAGAAATACTCGACTTTCTTATTCGAAGTCTAATAAAATCAAAATCGATTGAACAGTTCTAATACGACTATAGAATCTATACAAAAGCAAACATCACACGAAATATATGGTTTGTAGTCTTCGCTTTTTGGTAGCTAATGTATAGTTTGTACCCGCTTCAATGGCGATAAATTTAAAATTAAGGTGGGTAGTTTGCATAAAATAAAATTACAAATTAATTTTTACGTATTATAATGATTGATAAATAAAAAATGGGATATAAAACATGATGTCCATGTTTATTATAAGACTTTATTACAATTTTAGTGGACAATCGAAATTAAAACAATATATAACAAAATACATCGTAAACTTTTTTTTGAAACAAAATAAAAAATATCTCAGTCAATATTTGAATGATTGACACCAAATTCCAGATGAAGTTGTTTTTTAATGTCAAAATGACGTGTACAAAAATGAACAATTTTGAACATATCGATGGTATTTCTGAATGGTAGCCTCCTCGTTGTTTTCTTTCCTTCCTTCCAACAAACCGAAAGACGGATCATCATATAGAGATGCGAGGATGCTTCAATTATTCACGCTAAGTTCTCCAAAATGTCCATAAATTACCACACCTAAACTTGTCATTCTATTATTCAGTTTAGTAATTCGTAGAACTAATCGACTGTTTCCCTTACTAATTCAATATTATTGACTGACTAATTCAAATCGACTTTGAACAAAACGGTGACATATGTACGCCAGACAGATAGAAATTC
The DNA here is from genome assembly GCA_032274565.1 of Nematoplana nigrocapitula. Taxonomy (NCBI): domain Eukaryota; kingdom Metazoa; phylum Platyhelminthes; order Proseriata; family Nematoplanidae; genus Nematoplana; species Nematoplana nigrocapitula. Next base: position 10,520 of record JAUYWV010098598.1, on the reverse strand, counting down.
TAGGACGCCTCTACAAATAATATTTACGCTTTTTGGGGTCATCTATAAACAAGTTATGTATATCGATCTTTTCAGAAAGCAAAAACCCCACGCGGAAGATTCAAGTAAAATTAGATCAGGTAAATAAATTTGTCACCACAAGAACGCAGACTGACCATCCTCTTCGTCATAGCACTATATTGCGCATGTATCGGTCTGATCATACCGACTTCTTTTTTTAAATACCTAATGTATTGCCTGCCCACTCACGACTGAATTACTTCACAAACCGCTCTGCAGATCTTCTCGGCAGATATACAGTACAGTAGATAGATGTACGGTAGGTCCGGTAGGTACACTATGTAAGTATGTCTGTAGGCTACCACAGTAGTCGGCGGGGGGTATCGGTATATAGGTTAATGGCGGCAGTTGCTCGCATATAACTGCATGCTGTTAAGTCATACTCTTCTGCTGAATATCAATCCATCGGCTTAGATAGAAGTATAGGATCTCTCGTCTTCTGCCAACAGGCTGACAAACCGTATGGCTATCAGAGGCAAGACATACTGTACAGTATATATAAATTGCAGTTCGCAGAGTTAATTCGCGTCTGCAAATTAGAACAAGGTGTTTCTCGTATTTCTCGTGTTTCTCGGGCGTGTGGAGGTCACTTAGATGTCGACCTTCCTATTACACATACAGAACACACGCAGCAAAAAGCAGAGAAGAGAATTACGGTGTTTTATCGGAAGGAGGTTCTGATGGTGTGATAGGAAGGGTATCGTTTTTCTTTATCATCTGTCTAACGGTTTGACACGAAGTACTAAATAATAAAATACAACTGCTCTCTTCTTAATCATACTCCGAAAATCCTCGGAGTGTGAAACAATGGACAGTTTGTAAGAATTAATTATGTCTCTCTTACTGTATTTTCGCTATTTCCCCCTATATCATCAATCGGAGAGAGCTTACATTTTCCCCACCCACCTGAGCAATCTAAAATTTTTATTAAAAAATTGTATGTCTTCTATTGAAATGAAGAGAGCAATTAAATTGCACCCTTATTGCAAATGAACTTATTTTGGTTGCATTCTGAGCTAGCACACTCGTTCTACACCTTATCTATAAGATAAACCCATTTACAACCTTAAAATATGCTGTAAAGCAGTTTTCAATTTTTTAAATATTTGGAACATTGGTAGAGTTTATGGTCTCGTGTCTCGTTTTCTGTAGGTAGATGAAAACAAGCTCTGAATTCATGTGCAAAATTGACTAAAACAAGAGTGAAGCGTTAACAATTATAAAATCTCGTATTTTACTTACAGTGCACCAATATATTTAGCGTTCGGTTATAGGTAATTCTTCAAACTCTACAGTAGCAGTGTCCTTGCTGTTCGTGTTGCAAAGGAAAGCACTGAAATCAATTTTTAAATGATATACTGCTTTAAATAACCATTTTCTCTGCTCTTTATACATGCTACTGACGGCTATGCACTATACACCACAACTACAACCAATGGCGACTAATTCTATAGACGTCATGTCGATATTTCATTATCTTAAGGTCTCCCAATTTTTCTAAATAAAAGTACAAATATATTTCTACACTGTGCTAAATATACTATACAACTTGACACCTACTTCCTGTCATTTAATGATTCAGAAAAACTATCGCTTTCTATAATTATGCACATCTGTTTCAGGCTTAACTCGGACAATTTTAAAAGTTGTCGTTGTTTTAATCATCGTTGCCCTAAGCTAAATGCTTAGACAATTTATCTGTATTTTTATAAATAATTTCCAGTATATGGATGTCATTCTGGTTGGTAGCTACTATACATTTCCCGCTGTCTGTCAGTCTGTTCGTTACCTAAAAACTCAAGATTGGCGCAAGAGGAGCTCATATGAGAAACCGTTTCTTGGGGAGTAACTTACACTGTTAGCCAAAAGGATGGGGCCCTTCTAAGCGCCCTTTTAAAAATGTACACTACTAAATAATAATGGATACTAAAGAAATATGAATCGGAATTCTGTAGTAGACTATTGCTGCAATGCTACTGTACATCAGTATGTCAGAGAATGAGACACTCAATGTAAATTTGAATCTGGGCAGCTGTAGCACAATGTATGTTTTAGCGATATCTGTTTGTTGTTGGTTATGTTTGATCGATGATAGAGAGTAGCACATCCATCGCCCGTAAGGTGCCAAAAGCAGATTCATTATTATTGATCGGTAAGTTTACATTACCTCAGCAATCTGGCGAGTGTACGGGAAAACTATCAGACAAGAAGCTTTCATTTCCTCCCGGGCAACGCTAGGTGATCCAGCTAGGGTCTGAATAAAGAAAAACTGATTATTATTCTTTTATTCTCCTCTGTTAATAGTGTTTTGATGACTGCGACGTTGTAAAACTAGGAATTCAGGGTGAATATATAATCTGATGTCAACAGCTTGCACACGATAGGGTTAAGTAGTGTAGATTTTAACACACAGAGGTAGATTGCTAGTGGTGAGAGACCATAAAACCATCTGGATTGGATTTGGACTTTATTCGATGCTTAATGGTGATAAGTGAACTAACTCTTGGCAGTAAAGTGAAGCATTTTCTATATAGGCGACAATTAATCAAATAGTTTGTGTTCAGATAGAGTGAACCTTTATTTGAGTTTACCGCCGTTGCCATTCAGGTGGAGAGAGGAAATTCAAGCACAGTTCACACATAAAAAATTATTTATGTTCTAACTATGTGCAGCACTTTCCACTTTGATAGAAAGGACTTAAATAGCTCTATTATATACTGATACACATTGAGCATTTTGTAATTCAAATCGTTATTGGCAAGAATGGCTTGTTTCTAATTATTAGTATACACAAGTTATTCCAGAGAAATTTCCATAATGCTTTGTGTGACAAAAGTCGTGAAACATGAAAAATTATGCCACTTTCTTACTTTACAAAACAATTCATCCTTATTATTTCTTATCTTAGTGGTCGCCGGTGCACCGACAGTAATTTCAGATTTTAGATGCGTCCTAGCCTCTCTATCTCTTCAAAGTCGATTAGTTCTGACTTGCTAAACTGAATAGAATGACAAGTTCGGGTGTATTAGTTATTTTTACGGTCATTTTGGGGAAAAATCCTAATTTAATTTACGCTCAAATTTGTAAACTTCATGTTAACAATTCAAGCATCCCCGCAATTATATTTGGTCTGTCGGGATAAAGGAAAAAATAGCAAGGAGTTATAGGAGGCGCATCAGTGGACTTATCTGTCCTTGTCAAATTAATACTTCCAACTGAGGTACAATGAAAAATTGTACAGGAATCGAAACGTGATATTGTTTTCATACAGAATGAGCATTTTACTGATATCACGAATTTCCAACTTTGTAATGGTGTATGTCGCTCGTCGTCGGGCTAATAACCATTGTAAGCAAAAATAACCATTTGAGTACCATATTCTTCATTAGTATTTAACAGTTTTAGAGCATAATTAATGCAATTTTATCTTTTAAAAATTACAGTAATTAGAAATAGGCATTGTTTTTTACATGTGTAACTGATCGATTTACAACATTTAATTAAATTTACAGATCACACGTAAAATTTTATTAGCAAAAGATTATACCAAATCTGTGAATTCCCCTCCTATAACTATGTTAATGTTTATTAGAAAAGGGCAGATGGTACGTTCACTTCCTCTCGATCGCGTTCGTTAAAATCCTCGCGTGATATGCAGGAAGTGACACCCATATACAGTAGTCATTGCACAAATCAAATGCGTGGACATGTGAGCAAAAAGCTAACAAAGCGCCTGAAAATGTAATTTGTAGCGAAACAAGTTTGCAATGATACTCTTTCTGAAGCCAACTTTCAACAACCAGTTGTTCGATACCAAAATCCTACCCAAAAGCATATACAACTTATATGTCAGACGTGCTGATCAGGCAGTCTACAAGAGCCAGTTAGAAATGAGTAATGATTCTAATTGTTTCAACACTTCAGATACTGGAGTGCTTTGTCAACACAACTTTATTTTTATTAAAATGTATTTTAATAAATAATATTTTTCACCTGCATTTCTACTTGGCGGCATGTGTTTATGGGTGATCCTTATTATAGTTACGGGAATATCTTTTCTGTGTATATAGAAATTATCCTTCAACAGGTCAAAGTTGATTATGTTTTGGTTAAATTTCTTCTTGCATGAGAATAAGCAACACAATTTCAAATAATACAAACTTATAAATTATTTTTATCAATTAAATAAACTTCTAAACAAAGCCTTACCGATACAAAGCCGAGAACCTCGAGTCGATTTCCCGGAGCAATCCCAACCTGTCCGCGGAGACTACAAATCCACCAGCCGTCGTATCCGTCGGGTCTTTGGTGAAGAACTGTTAGGATTTCGCCCTCTCTGAAGGCCAACTCTTGGGGAAAGGTGGCCGCGTTGTCATAAAGTGCGCGAGCCAATAGGGACTATAGAATGGAGGCCAGAAAGAGAAAGAGCGCGGTCGATTTATAAGTTGTCGGAATCGATCTAATCCTATAGAATTAACTGGTTTTAAATCATATTTCATTTATGTAAATTACATATATTAGTATTATCTCAAGAGCAATGACAAAGTCGATAAAAATAACACTAAACTGCGTTTTGAAAAAAAGTATCACGAGTGGTCAAAAACAAGCTGAATACTAGTGGCCAGGAAAAAATGTCAGCGTTTTCAAATGAGATTAATATTGTAATATTTATTTCAGTCAATGGAAATTTTCTTTACTATCCCGTAGAAATTAAGTTATCGTATTTGTCTAATTTACTATGGCATATTATTGATTAAAAATTAAAATATTATAACTGCTTATTAATTACGTGTGCTTTACTTCATATATTTTTGTTTTACAATGGTTATGTCTGAAATACTGTAGATTCTGTCTGCGAACCATATGCACAAAATATTAACAATAAAAAGTCACGTAAGGCGTATGGTCGGAAAGGAATGTATTGCATGTATTTAGTTGATGTTAATTACGCTTTTATTATTACCGATAAACTTATTAATATCATACTAATATTTGGGATCAGCTAGATCGGTGGAAACTGCCTATGATGCCTAGGAAAACACATATACAGTATGTACCTTTCATTTCATTATCTATAGTCATTGTACTGAAGTATATATACTGTATATTGATCTGTAACTGTGTATTCCTGAATAAATTATTATTATTATTTGTCATTTAAAGGATGTTGATAAGTTTGCGGTTTAAACAATTGTTCACGGTGTCTCTTGTATCAATGCCATGTTAAAGTCAATTATGCAGCAAACTTTTATGCACTTTTGTGGTAGTGCAGGATTTGTTGGAAAAAAAATACGAAATGCTAGATGCTTTTAAGCAAGCTGAGGTCTTCAATAGGAAAGACGTAGAGAAAAATATTTTGGAATGTGAAGATAGTTATGACAACCAAATTATCAAGCTTACCATTCTGTCAGATATGCATGGTGCGTTGCGGGTATCTGAGATAACAAGCTTGGAGGAGGGGATGTAACCTTTTTGCCAAATGGTAGTATGGGAGTGTAAGAGTAAATTCATCGAAAGCGGATGGCGGGAGAAAATGACACTCCTTTAAGCTAACCTCCAACCCAAATCCTATAAACTGTATGTGGTATATATATAGATGGACTGAAGAATTACACGAATTTTAAACCCAGCGCAACTTCCATATGTCAACATCCGCTTTGCTTAGTATGAAATAATGTAATTAAAAGTAACTTTCTTATTAGGTTTAGCCAACTTGGTTCGATGCCAAGAAGCAGGACACTATTCCTGAAGTTACCAAATGAGGAAAAAATTACTGGGCATGTGTTCTTGCGCGTAAACATATACAAAACTGTAATAAGATCAATTCTGTATGGAATTGGATGTTGGGCACTAAGGAAGAAGGAAGATATGATACTGGAACGGACATAGAGTAGATGAGAATGCTGAGGTAGATAGCAGATGTCTTTGTGAGAGAAAAATTGCATATAGCGAAGATATTAGAAAAATATTGGGAATATTTAAACTGGAAGACAAGATGAGGGAACGGAGATTGCGATGGTTTGACCATGTACTCTATATCGAATGGATACAGAGAATGAAGTGAGAAAGACAATGACGAATAAAATTTAAAGAACGAGAGAAAGAGGAAGACCAATACTATAAGATGAACAGTTGTAATAGAAGAAGACATGACGGCTGTGGGAGTACAGAAGGCAGATGCAGAAGATAGGCAGAAGTGGAGACTACGGATTTGAGCTGCTGACCCTGCATTCCAGTAGGCCCAACGGCGGAGGAGAATAAAAAGATGTTCCGAAGAAGGTTTGCAACAATTCTAAACAAACAATACATCAATTTTCTTATTCATAAATAGCATGGGGGATGGAAGAGTAATACAGTCGCGGAAAGATGTATGAATAATTCCCGTAGAAGAAGATATTTAATTCAAAATTTGGGCATTATTTCATTCCCGCTACTATTTTCCAAATTTTTCTTATGTATCGCCAGCGATCTTCTTTGTCTGGCAGAGACAGGGTCATGTCGTACCCGTTGACACATAACCGGTTCTGGGGAAGAACTCTGTGGCTTTGTCAGAATGTAACTGCATTCTCTTTTCCTCTCAGTAGATCTGCTAGCTCTAGGAAGTACACATATCATTAACATCAGCAATATATACTCTACTGTGGGCATTTCCCCCTGGCACTCTCTAGCGTGAGTGGATACCCCCCCCCCCTTTGTAACCGCCGTAGGAACACAGTGCAGCCATAGCAAAACTGAATTTAGCCGCCACAGGAAAGTGCTTAGTGTCTGTATAAGAAAATTCTGACATATTCTGGAAAAATGAGGGGAAAGACCCCAAAATTTTCTGGCAATACTGTGGATTCCTCTCAAAATTACGAAAGCATAATATACTGCTAATACTGTCCACAAGTTGCTTGTGAGATGTTCCCTGTAGTGGTTAGAAAAGTTATAAATTGGGTATTGCATTAACAATTAATATATAAATTAGCGTGACTTAGCTTTTTCCATTATTTCTATTTTAAATTCAAATACAGTACCAGAGCTAGTGCAAGTCGTTTCATCACTGCTATACCATTGAGTGAAAACAATAGATTCAACAAACTCAAACGTTGAAGTGAAAAACAATATTTATAGCGCACAAACATGATTGAAGTTAGTGAACACTGTATTCCACTGTCTCTGCAAACTTTCGATATTTTCAACATATAATGTTGATCGAACGTACCGTCACACTGAAAATGTCATACCGGAATGAAAGACAGTGGTATAGAGGGTAAGGGGGAGAGTAGGTATTCTCTGTGCATCCTGTCATATTTACAGAGCACATCTGGTATGTGTGATAATAACTCCAATTTGCCAAACTTAAGTCTAGAGATACACAAAGTACCTATTCAATGCAAGACTATATACTAAATGTTTCTTTAGAATTTTGGTGATTATTCGCCAAGCTATACAGTTGTAGTATGTGGCAGTATGTTGCAACCGTCACCAGTTTTAGCCATATATGTATTTGTTTAGAAAATATTAAATATATTCGAGTTTTGAAAATTAACTCCACAAAGTACAGTTGAACTTTGGTCATTTAGACATCTATACTATTTTATGTATGTCTGTATGTTTCATATCTCCTCCTAAGATAATGGATATAGGATACTGAAACTTAACTATGGGGAGTGTAGGGCACTAATCCTGATGAACGCATCGATATAGGAGGGGTTCTACGGTAGCGTAATCTCCATATATATATATATATATATATATAATAGTAGTCGTCCAAATTTAAAATATCTTACCATTAATAAAATTGATACAACAGAATTAGGAAACAAAAATTCTATATTGTGAGTGGTTGCAGCAATGCCTATTGGAAGATTAATATATATGAAAAACATTTCACATAGTTCTTTCAAAATTTTAATTTCAACATTGGAAGTCAATGGATTAATTTCGTCTTTTAGACAGCATGGAATTGACAAACGATTTAGAGCAATTATAGCTTATGATTTCAAAAGTGGATCATCACCCTATAGGAAAGTTTACAAAGGTTGCAAACTGCTTCCCCGAACTCTCTCCTTCAAAATCAGCTGTTTACAAGTGGTTCGCCTATTTTCGCTATAGTCGGCCCCCTGCAAGATGAATAATACTCAGGAGGACTGCAAATTATCAGACAAGAAGCTTTCATTTTCACCCAGGCAACTCCATGTACTCGTATATTAGCTAGTAATAAATAAAGTCGCTGTTCATTGAAAGGAGACTAATTTGAATATGATGTATCTACAGCAAAATTCTACGCATTTTTATAGGAACATAAAAGGCAACCCGGTCGTCAAATGCACTGAGTGTCTGAGTACTACCAAACAACAGTTTTGACTATTACATTGAAAAAGGTTGGCTCATTTTTGGCTGTATCCAACCTATTATAAATAGTTGCATGTAACGCACTAGCGACGCATGTAAGCAGCAGTACATACTGTAGAGCTGTACTATCAGGACTCTGCGCACACTGTTTATTTACCTCTGCAGTCTATTAACCGACATATACATGCATGTGTGTATGTGCTCCACATGATAGTCAACCACTGTATTCAGTATAAGAAAATTAGATGAGAATGTATGCTAATCGAGAGCGTACCTCGAAACAAAACACGTCATGTGCGCTGCGAACACGTAATAGCATAACATATTTTAAGTAATTTTATTCTTCATATTTCTTAGCAAATCTAAATTAAAGTTAAGCCTGCTATGCTTTGCATTTATGAGCACACGTTTTTAATTGAAAATGCGCGCAATAAATAAACAAGGCTACGGTGACTCAATCGTGAAAAACTGGGTAGACGCTACATCGACGTTTTTAAAAGAAACTGATGAATCAATAGGTTGAAAGTGGAAGCCTATATGGAAATAATATTTTGGCTATACAGTATTTATGACTATCAATCTGTGAGGCATTTCATCGGTGTCTGCATCGTTTCTCTGTCTCTCTTCACTTCTCTCTCTCTCTCTCTCCTATCACTGTTTATGTCTCTTTTCACTTTCTCTTCGCTCATCTCTTTTTCTCTCCGTCTCTCCATTTCTCTCTCTCTCTCTTTCTCTTTCATTCTTTTACTGTCTTTCTCCGTCCCTCCCTCTATATTTTCTCTTCTTCGCTCCCCTCTTCTAATCCCCTCTCTCTCTCTCTCTTTATCTTCCGGGAGTTCGGGGCGCCGACGCGTCCCCTCAATCGGTAATTACAACACCAACCTACAGTAAGTGTTATTTCGCGAATCAGTTACTGTTTACTGAAACTACCACACACTTCTGTTATGACTACGAGAGTTACAGAGAATCTACACCATTTCCATAGCCATGTCAATTTAAAACAAGAAACACATCTACAGACAATGGTTACTGTTAAAAATGCCAGTTAAAACACATGTTAAATCACATAGTAACTCGGGGCGTTTTCTATGTAGATCATCACGACATTTTCAAGTGTACCAATCTTTCATAATACCGAAAGCCACTGTTGAGATTGTGTTAAGAATCTCGCTCGATCGATTGCGCCCTGGATGCTTTGTCTGTGTTAAGGTTCGATTAATCGATAGCAAGCTCTGAGCATCGCTCGAAGTATTTAAGTTCACTTACTGTTTGCTGTTTAACAGATTAACAGTTTACTGCTTGCTGTGTGCAATATTGCTGTCTTCTGTACGCAATAAATGCTTACCTGTTAATGCCTGCTGTTCTCAATAATAAACTATACGTATTCAACATTAATGGTGGCAGCATGGCGAACTTTATACAGACTCCCTTACTTCCAGCAAGTCCTAAAGAGGCAGACTTTACCTATTTCCTACGTCAATTTGAGAATTATCTGCTGATTATCGATGCCTCCAACCAGCAAAAACTTCATTTGCTGTTAAATGCTCTCGGTCGAGACTGTATTGATATATTCGATGGATTACCAGAGCCGAAATCTACCTATGATGAAACGGTGGCTCGACTTACTGCTTATTTCGGAGGGAAAACATCTGTTCTTCTAAGGAGGAAGGAGTTCTTCCAATCACGTCAATCGTCCAAGGAAACGGTTACGGAATTTTCGTGTAGATTACGACGCCTTGCTAAGGACTGCAATTTCGGTGCTACGACACAAACAATGTTACGAGATATATTCGTTATAGGAGTCTCCGACGACAGACTTGGGGAACACCTCCTTGCTGAAGATGACTCCCTTACCTTCTCTGTGGAAAGGAGAGGCCTATACCAGCGAGCAAGAACGGAGAGACAGAACGTTGGCACAATCGCAGCCGTTAAGCCCACTCCACAACACCAACGCGGTCGATTTTCCAAACCTACGAAGACCAACGACAAGGACCACAACGGACCAAGCAAGTCGTGTTATCGGTGTGGCGAATGCTCCCACATGGCGTCTGACTCGAAATTAATGCCCCGCAAAGAATTCTACCTGTAATTCGTGTAGAAAGACTGGACATTTCGCCCGTGTG
>JAUYWV010098587.1:0-13758 GCA_032274565.1 Nematoplana nigrocapitula | reverse complement strand
GTAAACGAACAAACCCTGACATAAAAAGTGTTACACATTGTTTTTCTGTAAATCTACATTGTTTTTTTTACAGTGTACGTACCTCCCCTGTCCTTACTGGAGTAGCAAAGTTATGTCAATCCGGTAGACATACAGTAGTAGCCGGGAAAAGCAACCTATATGGTTTGCAAAAAATGTTCCTACTAAATATCTATAAAATATAATTATCTATTTGGGAAGGTATCTAACTATCTGTATTGTCAGCCTCTAAAATACTAGTTTCAAACTTGCTAAATGTTTTTTGTAAAAATTGCTATGTACTATTGTTTCAAATACTGGTGGTATACATATGAGCACTCACCGTCGAATACACTTCTGACGAGCTGGAGACACTGCGATTCGATCACTGCCGACGGTAGCGTAGGGATAATCTCAACCAGTGATTCACAGGCTGCCTGCACAACCACGATTTCCTCCACACAGCACACAATACGGCCCAGGAGTCGCTGAAGCACATAAGCACAAATGAGAGAAACATATCGAGAGCAATCGTTCTATCAATACGCTTTATGCGTTCAAATGCCTCAAGTGTCTAATCAATGTTGTTCGGTTCGGTTTGATTCTGTCAGGCGGGATCCCCGTCAGAAGAACCAAAGCCCGCAGATACGTGGCCACCGCCCGGAAGTGCCTGGTGAGCACGGAGGGGGACCCCTATCCCGAACGTGAGCACAGATGAAGAAGTCACACCTGGAGCCAGTGCTACAGGATCAGCTCTCCCTGTCCACAGTGCGGGCACATAGGCTCGATATACAAGACCAGATCGGGCATGAATCGGCATACGGTCTCTGACTTCGAAGTAAATGCGGGACCTGGTCGCCTTGAAGGTCATCAGGGCTTACTCAATTCTATGGAGACCGCACAGTGACTGGGAACCCACCGGAAGACCATTAGATCCTGAACCAGCTTCAGAGAGTATCCAACAGAGTCCTAATTAGGGCTACAGAGAGAAGACCATCTTTTGACCGTCCTGAAAAGGATGTTACGGCAATATAGTTGTGAGGCTCCTTCTCCAAGAGCCTTCAGCGAGGGTTGGAGTTGGGAGACGAAGGAATTTCTCCAGTGATGCAGCCAATTCACGTTGGACGATGGTATGGCACGTAAGGAATCCCGCCTCAAGGAGCACTAACACAATTGGAATCGATGAGTACTATAGTCCTAATGAGTTTCAGGAACTTGTTCTGCGACCGGCTGACCGCTTCCATCGTGGAATTGAACAGCCACGTAGCGCTATCAAATCCTGTAGTACTTGGCTGTTCTCAAGAGGGTCTGGTACACACGGCCGAAGCAAGCAACCACTCCTGACCACTCTGAGCCTCTAATAAACCACTATCCTTCACCATTCTTGCGGCCATCCTATTCACCTGCGGGTATAATAAGGTTAGTATCCGAGAGTACATCACGCCCAGAAAGACAGGTTTATGATTAGATCTTTGACAAGTGCCCTGGATTTTAAAATCTGGAGCTCAGAACCTTGTGAAAGTCTCTCGTCGGAGAAACGGGTTCCTACACTCTTTCCCATTTAGACGCATCTGGCTAACCTGTTGCTAATTAAGCCCCTAATCCAGCTGAAAGAAAGAAAAGTTATACTGACTGCTACAGATTTAGGTTAATTTATAGAAAGCTGGAATCTTTCGGCAGGTATATAGCTCACTATTTGTTTTGTTGAATTGTTCGATTTGTTTGTATGGAACCGGACAGATTGTGTGACTTTATTAAATAATTCACCAGTTGGACAATTTTACAATAGATTTGTGGCAGTCATGTATATATACTATTTATAGACCAGAAGAAATAATATCGAGAAATAAGTTGGTAAAGTCATAATATATGTGTGTCTGTGGGCCGCACGGCAAATGAAAATCATGGAAAACAGTGTTTAAAACCTCATAGTTATCCCTCTTTTGTTTTGATTATTGCATTCAAAGCACTTAAGCAGTTGTTTCTTCTTAGCAGTCGCCTTTGTAGAAAGAGCATTTTATATCAGACAGATTGTCCAGAAGTCTCTAGTTTTTTTCAGTATCATCGGATGACTTTACAACCATCAATGTCTACTTGCTCTTTATTTTCAGATCATTATTTATAGACATTAAGGAAAAGCTAGTATAATAATATTCAGTCGTGGATAAAAAACAAGAGTAGCATTGATTGTGGTAATTTTTAGTGAACAATAATCTACTGTACTTATAATTTTATAAAAACTTAGAAATACAATGAAACTAAATACTTTCAGGTATTTGTCCAAATTTTCAGTTTATAAATTCCCTAATTTTTTTCAAATTACGAAATTCCGAGTTTTCCCTGAGGCGTGGGAACTCTGCATATACATACGGTTTTATAAATTCCCAGGCTCATCCGAAATGCACGATTAAAATTCCCCTAAATATTAATGGAAGGAGTTGACCCTCGGCGCTTTTGTCATTTCCTACCAGAGTGAGAAGAGGCGACAAGGATGTATGGTCATACTAATCAAGATGACCGTATCAAGGGGCGTGTTACTGTGGACAAGGTCGGATCGAGATTAGGAGCGTCTGCGAATAGGAAAGAGTTGAATGGGTGTAGCTACATTATAGTGTTAAAACTTATTAAAAATTTAAGCGTTTTCCACAGTTTCTCTTTGATAATAAGAAATGCCATTCATAACTATTCAAAGTTTATTATTATGAGAAATCCCATATTGCTATATACAATCTGCCGAATTACTTAACAGTGTATGGCATCCAGACAAATTCTATTGGATCAACAAATCGCTCCTCAAATCAATCGATTACGACGTCTTTTGAGAGAGAATGCGTAGGCACGCCTTATGTATCCTGTTATGGTAATTAAACAAGTAGTCCAACTATGTCGCTGTTTTCTCAGTCATCCTCACGCTTCTCAAGGCCATTAGACAACGAAAGTCGGATTATGCTAATGCAAGATTGTTGTAATCTTTGTTTTATAATGCAGTATATATACAAAGGCAACATAATTTTCCACATATATCACATTACTTCAAATTATCACAGTCATGTAAAGTCTAAACTAGCATATCTATCTGCTTTATCATATACAAAGAAAGTGTTTTGGACAAAAACGAAAGAAATGCAAATTTCCTAAAATATACAAATGAACTTACTAAACTGCTGGCGACAACAGACACAGCCCCCACCCGCGACAATTCCCTCCCTGTTTTGCTTCAATTTCTTGCACTCTGGATAGGTCTTTCCGCTTCATTCCTTCATCTTATCAAGCCAGACTGCCCCTGACCACAAATATGCCATCTGTAGCCGCTGTACCACTTTGGTCATGAGCTCCATTTTCAAACCCAGCTGCTCCGCTACTGAAGCGTCTGTTCGGTGTTCCCTCCACGAGACGCCAAGCATCCACCCCCAGTACCCCATTTCAAAGGACCCAATCCTATTGTGGTCACTCCGTTTAACGGTCCAGCTCATGGTGCCATATATAGGAACACTGTCTAGATGGGCGCCTTCATCAATCGCACCTTCAAAGACACGTTTAGGTATCTCGCCCTTCATATAATATTCAGCTCAATTGCCTTCTCTTTGGCCATAGCTATTCTCCTTTTGATCTCTGTCGTACACTTACCACTTGCTGTCTTCACCGTTTAAAGAGCACCTGTTCAATGCTCTCTCCTTCCAATTGTATCCACTTCACTAGTCTTTTGTACCTCCTGCCTGACCCCCATCACCTTAGTCTTCCTAGAGTCAGTGTTAAAATGTACAAGTTAAGCGCAAACTGGACCATCTGATACAACGCTACAAAATTAAATTATGTAAGCGCAGCACGAATGCAGAGGACACTATATACTAAAATATCGTACCAGTAGGGGAGCTGCGTGAACTCCACCGCCCACCAAATCAACGAAACACTTTAATTTCATTGAAATGACCATCAACGCTTCGTCATCTCCGTTCTCAATCCCCTTCGCGATCACTCCTGAAATAGACAATTCCTGTAGTATAGCAAAAGCCTGACCATATTAAAAATATTATGCACTGAGTTTCCGAGGAGAAATCATCTGGGGGTCTGCCGTTCAGGTTCTTGATGCTGAAACCAAGTCTTTCGCGAACAAGGCTAGCCCGCCTCCGACGTTGGTGTTTCGTTGATTACCCTTGCGCCTACCTCCTGAGCGATCCTTCCTGATTACCGAGTACTGCACTAGGGGATACTGAATTGGTTTCCCTCCGTGAGCTTGGTTTCTTGGATTAACGCTATGTTAATAATCTGTTCCTTGAGAAAATTTTCCCTCTTCCCGAGAATTCCACCAGCATTCGACTGCTATACCTTGATGAACTTTTGACATTGCTTGACCTCACTTTTCTTTGTTTCTGTTTCTTTTATGTGCTTTCTCCGTTGGTCTTTTTTGTATCTTTGTTCTTAGCTGACAGCCCTCTTGGGTCCAATCTGGCATCACGACACAGTGCTTACAGATCCAGGGATTCTTTCATACTTTGAGAAACGCTATGCAGTCTTTATGCTACCATAGTTGGCATTACCAACATCTGATGGAGTACTTTGTCCTGCTATATCGGGACGCATTTAAAGCAGACTCCGCAGGGGTACCGCGGTGGTTGAGGAGGTCCAGAATTATTCTCGATGTCTCCGGCTTTCCCAAGCTCAATCTCCCGCGCAGATCGAAAACGAGAGCACTCCCAGGCCTGCGCGCTTGTCCTGAGAGTGCAAGCTAAAAACCCGCTGATTTGGTCGCTCATAGCCTGCTCGTCCCAATTGCTGCATGGTCAGGTTGCTTTTGCTGTCTTTTGACAGTTTAAGGTCGTATACAGGCATTTGACCAAATGAGAAATAACGCAGAAAAAAGGAGGAATTAAAAATAATAACACATAACGCATGAAATTCCTCAAATAACGCAAGAAGCTGTATTTCATTGAACTAAAACTTCAGTTTTTCATTCAACAGTGTCTACCACTTCAAATAGATTCTTCACTCCCCCTTTTTTTTGCTCAATCAGGTGGTAAAGAAATCCGGTTCGCGTTCCAGTCATTGAAAGTTCGATCGCATTTCTCCTACACGGATACTTATACTCCTGTTGGCCTCATGCCCCACGTCATCTCTACAAGTTACACTGTCCTGTTGACGAGGATGCATTCTAAATTGCACGCAATACTTGACACTTGACTTCGCGGAACACCGATTAAATGTCGCACGGTATGCACTGTGCCACCTGTGCATAAAGCTCTCACATGATCACCTCGTGTGATTAACAAGAAAGCTGTGACCATCAAACATAATATTTATAAATACATCTTTAGACTCAGAATGGTGCTTTATTTTATGTAAAACTGTTTTATTAAATGTTTGATTTAAATTATATTTGTATTATTCATACACGTAATTGTAATCACGTTTCATTATTGTAAATGAATCCTGAAGATGACAGAAGCATGACGAAACTAGTTTATGTTATGAATTATATGGATATAAAAAACCTCATTGCCTAAATCGTTTTGTTTACCCGCTTTTTACCAAAATGAGTTCTTACCTTCCAAAATCGGTAGCAGTTTATTTCTCGTATCTTCTGGTCCAAGAGTCACAGCGACTGTAGGCAATAGGTGAAACACACGAAGTTTCTCCTAGAATGAAAGTACAAAAACAAACACTTTAAAATTGATGCACGATAAATCATCTCTACAACTGGAAACATAACTTTCGAAATACGATAGGAGTGTTCGAAATGAATCAAATATAGCAAACAAGTGCTTTAGAAACATTAAACTGCAACAAACTGAAGCATACCTTAAAAAAGCCAACCATTCTTGATTTTACACTAAACGATACGGAGGATTATTTTCTTTATTTCTCTCATTGTTATTTACAGTTTTGATTATATACAAGTTTAATTTCGGTGTTTTATTCATTCTGATTCTCTGGATGTTGTTAAAGTCTGTTCCTTTGAATAATCATGATAACAAAATACATGACTGATATAAAAATAAATTATGTAAAAACAGGCACTTCAGTTTGAAGTGAAAAATGATACATAATGCAAAAATGTAAACTGATTGTTTTTCATTTCTTACAGCTGTTTCCATGTTGTCATCATCCATATTTGAAGCTGATGGACTCTCATTGTTGCCAGTATTTGATGTTGAGTAATTGAGATGTAAAGAATTTAGAGTTTCTAATACAGCATCAACTACTGACATATTGTTTCTGTAATTATCAAATAGGAAGCATTTATTGCAGATACATATTAAAAACTGAATGAATATTAAATTGTGGCCTACATTAATAAAGAAACTATAGCAATAATTTATTTAGGTTAATTAACAACCCATAAGTAATATTATACACAAATTATTAAAAATATATAAATAGATCTAAAATTGATTTCATACAGTATATCTTTACTTTTACTTTTAAAGTACTATAATTTTTTTTAATTTGTGTAATATTTAGTTATATAAATGCTGTTTAAATACAGATTTTAAATACATTCTGTAACAGAAGTAAACAGACATACATGTATATATACAGAGAAAATTGTATTTAAAAAAAATGCATTTTTATGCATGACGTTGAGTTAATGTCAAACATGGTATAATAAGTACATTGTAAACACAACATGTAACTTAGCAAAGCAAATGTTCAAAATGATAAAGGGTTACTGTCAATACATGGTGTCCCAGCTAAATTTATACATTTGTCCCCCACAGTAGAATCAAAAGTTCATCATTTCCAAAGGAATTTATTTGTAATGCAAGTGTGTCTATCTCACTTATAATAAATGCTCAATGAAGTCATTTTTCTAGGATATGACCAGAACTCTTGGAATGAACTGGACATGAAACCTGTCAAGTCCGAGTGTGTTTGCCAGTTCAGAAAGAGAGTGGGTCTCTTCATACTCCGGAAACAGAGTCCCATTCAGCATTTGTTATAAGTGAGACAGCACACCTACATTATAAATATATTCATTTGAAAATGCTTGACATTTGATTTTATTGTGGGGACAATTAAACATGGTCTACATTTAACCGGGACCCTGTACTTTTCTGATACTAGCCAGGCAGAGATCAACACACTGCCATACCAACAGAACCATACAAATAACTTGCCTCAGTTCTTTATAATCCATCTTTGAACCAAACATTCTGCTAATAAAATATATTTAGGCTTGGCCATGTATTTCTGTATTGTTGCAGCCTGAATAAAGTCGTTATATTTTAGTAACTGGTTCCATTGAATGTTTGCATTATCTCCCATGTGTATTATAAATGTTGGTATTTACCATCATGATGACAGGCTTACCATAAAAGTGAGTAGCAACTTATTAAATCTTTAATGTACAATTTATGTATATGTATGTATGTATATTATGAAATTCATATAACACATGGCAAGCCAGTCATAATTTTTTATGCACAATTATTGATATAAATGGTAAAAAATTATTGATATTAAAATAAATAATAATTACCTAATTAATATAAAAAATAACATTAAATAAATAGTCCAATATCAGGTTTTCCAGCAAAGTATCAAGTTAAAAACATTTTTAGATATTTACACAAATAGCAGTCAATCTATTGTCAAAGTGAAATAAAAAAACTGAAGAAAAACAGATACCAATAAGTGAAATTATGTACATGTAAATGTATTTAAAAAAAATTAATTCATTAAAAATGGTGCTATTATGGTTTAATACTTCTTTCATGGATTCAATTCATTATTTGTACACATTTTATAATGTCAAATAATGGTATATTATCAAATTTGGTATCTATAAGCCAAATACTTCCTAAAAAAATAGCATTTTCATCACCCTTTGTTTTATTATTTATTTATTTTTTTATATTTTTTCACAATCTAAAAATATTAAAACTATGTGCTATTTGAGAAAGTATCAAAAACAATATTTTGTGCTTACAATATTCCCAATTCCAACTTGTATCAGTTGTGTCATTGCAGTGTTCACTGTTGGGTCATTTAGATGCTGATGTTTATCCTCCAATTAAACAAGTTTTTTATATTATTGTTCATCATCATCTCTTATTATAGTCAGTATTTTCCCATTTCCTGGGGGTTGCTAACTATCACTCTTCCTTCCATCTTTTGATTCTCCCTCTGTATCTAACTCTATCACTGGCATCATCCTCAACTAATCAAACTTAAGCACTTCTTCCTCTGATTATCTCTTTCCATGATATCTTTGGCCTTCCTTTCCCTCTTTCTCCATCCACCTCCAAGCTTTATCCTCTCTTCAAACCCTAATATTCCTCATGTTTCAACATATTCCCATCCATATTAAACTACTTTTTTCCACCACTTCAATCATAGACTCCCTCAACCCAATCCTCTCCATCAGCTAACTTACCATTCCTTAACCTGGAAAAAGTGAAAGAAAAAACAAAAGATGTCATGGAAGGAAATGGTCAGAAGAGAAAGTGCTGAAGTTGAATCGAATGAGAATGATGCCAGAAATGAGTGAGATAGTGAAAAGGAGTCAGTAGTTGGAAAGAAGGATGAAAGTCAGCAATCATAAAGGCATTACATATTTTTAGTAATATAAGGAAAGCTGGCAAATATTAACACACATCTCTTAGCTCAGGATATTTGTAACCAAAGAAATTTCACTTGCAAAATGGAAAAAGCTGTTACCATTTCCATGAAAATATTACAAATCATATAAACTAGTATAAAATGACAAAGATTTAGCAGTCTTAGAAAGTATCTAAAGAGAATCTAAAAACAAAACCTATTCTCCCATATAGCATTTGTTTTAATGACCAGAAGTGCACTGCGCTGTGTTCTGTTGCAGCATCTAACAATTAATAAATAGTGTATTATGACACAGTTTTGTAGTTATATTTTCTGAAAGTTGTTGCTTTTAAGCATTTAAGGTAAGCAGTGCATTGTTATTATTTCTTTATTGGCACTTATAATTCTCTTGGAAGCTCATGACTAGGAGCCAATAATAGATTTTTTCTTTGGCATTTTGTCACAAAATACAATCACTATGTCAATTTTTTAATTTCAAAGTAATTTAATTTCCAAGTCTACTTATAACTATTAATTAATAAATAAATAAATAGTTTTAAAAAATAATTGATTCTTTGTTCTGGAATTCTGTAGTATGTTTTATGATTAGGCTATTTAGAAATGTGACAAATGTTGACAGTAGGTAATAAATGGTTGGTCGAAACGGCCAGGCCATATGGGTAATAAAAGGCCCAGCCATATATAGGTAATAAACAGCCCGGCCATATATAGGTAATAAAAAGATTTATTTTGTATGATTGAAGAAAAAAAAATTGAAGCACACAGTTCAGCTGTAATTGATGGCAAATAAATTAATCGAAATAAGTTTATTACCAACAGCCAGGCCATTTATTACCCATATAGCCTGGCCGTTTCAGGCCAGGCTGTGCCATTTATTACCTATGGTCCAAATTTTGTTCAAATCAGTAATGGAAATTTGGATATTTTGCTTATGTATTACAATAAATAGATCAATAACTCAAATATGGAAAATGTAATATGATTGTGATCTATTATGATTTCACTCAATAAAAAACTTTTATCTCCATAAAATTGTAATAAAATCAAGTATTAGGAATAATATACTATAGTTTTAGTAAACTGAAAATTTCTAAAATAGATTCAAAATAGAAATCTATAGCACTTATGCTAATGAAAGTAAAACTATATATAGGGCATGAATTGCCCATTGGCATTGCCATTAGTAGTCAGTTCAGTTCTATTTTTTTCTCATTTAAAGAAAAAATATATATCAAAATAATCTACAGAAATCACAGATCTCAAATATGTCTTTGTTTTTAATTTGGTCAACCATGTAAAAAGTTACAGTCATTTGAACATATCCAAAATGGTCTATTTTTTATTTTTCCAATGTTTTTTTTACTATGGAGCTCTGTGATCATTTTGGTGTTTTTTATTGATCGGATAAACTTAATTTTTAAATAAGTCAGTCATTTCTTCATCAATTTTCATTCTGTAAATTGAAAAAGATAGAAGGTAAAATATCCTTATAAACATTAAACTAAATATTTTTTTAAATGATACATCATGCAAAAAAATGGCATTGAATTAAAAGAACACACTATATTTTACAATTTTCTCCCCCCAAATGTTTTTAAGGATATAGAGCAACATTATGCCCATTTTCTGAATATACTGTGTAAAATTACCCAATGAATCAAAATATGTCACCTAGATGTTTGCATTGTATCACCCTACCCTAACCCTAACCCTAACCAGTAGTTTCGGTTTCATGCCATCTGGCCCCCTGGACCAAATTTCAACCAAATGAAACTAGAAATGGTTCGGTGTACTGAAAAAGAATCCAAATATGTTACCTAGAAGTTTCTATTGTATCACCCTACCCTAACCCTATTTTAGCCCCATGAAATATTTTTCACCAAGTCTCACTTGGATCTTACTCCCTTTGGGTAGGGGAGTCACCATGCAAAAAAGAGGATCAAAATCAGATCACATATGGTTCAAAATTGACGAAATAGAAGTTGGAAGTCTAGTAGGTACATACTTGAAATTACTTCATTTCTTTGACTAGTTTAGACATATTTAAATGTACCAATGTCTCTCTCATTATACTTTTCAATGTTTCTAGACCAGTTTATGACGAAACGGCCAAATCTGGCATCAAAATTGAGATGAGGTCACAGGTGATCGCAATGCGTGATTTTTTAATTCGGCCAGAAAATTTCTCCGACCACTAGCATGCAAAGTTGTAGTGAGATTTTATTGAAATTCACTGGAAAGTTGCCCAGTGTCTATATCTCCAAGCTGCAAAAAGAAAAATCGCTAACCTTGGCTTGTGAACTGAGGTACACTCGGCCAAGCTGAGGCCTATTTTTCATGTGGTCAGGGGGGTCACCTGTCTTCGGATTTTTTTCTTTTGAACAAAACTCTTCAGGACTGTTTATTAGGGCCAACTAGGCATACCTTACCAAATTTTGAAGTAATTCACAGGTGGTCTCCCAGCCAACCCTGATCACGAGAACACTTGTGAGGTTATTTGCCACTTTTGTTTAAAGAGACAGATTTTGATATTTTTTTGGCACAGGCCTATTGACCATCAAGGTAGGTCCACAGCCAAAATTTCAAGTAAATTGGCGGCGAGGAAAAAAAGTCGAACCTTGGAGGGTTACAGGATTTGCCTAGTAGTATTATGTAGTGTCAGGATCACTTTTCATGATGTCTCAGTTTTTCAAACTTTTTACGTAGTTGTGTAGCTTAGGTGCCCATATAAACATAATGGGTATTTATTTTGTTGGGGCAGGCCTAAACTTTCATGTACAACCTTAGGCCCAAGGTAAATTTTCAGCCATTTTGTCAGATTTTCTAACTTTGGGTGGGCCTCACTGATAGGCCTTTAGCTGAAACTCTTTGATATTCTGCCATTGTATCTAGATTTCTAATGGGACTGTTGATTCGCCAAAAATCATCAGGAAATATTAACTCATTCCATAGTTAGGGGGCTTGGAATCTGGCTTCCTTTTAGCTGAATATACATTTTGCTGAAAAAACAAAAAAGTATAAAATTCAAATTGCCATCGCCTCGAATATATATAAGCTATATCAGATATCTTGGTAACGATGAACTCCTTATGATATATTTTATGAAAATAATTGGAGAGCTAGTGAATATATGTATATTAAAATCTTTTAATAGAATAAAAGTTTTGCCTAGTTACTATTTTTAGCTAATATACCCAAAAATGTATAAACTTCAAATTGCCATCGCCTAGAAAATACTTAAGCTATATGGGATATCTTGGCATCGACGAACTTCTTATAAGATCTATTTTATGAAAATGATTGGCGGAGAGTGATTATATGCATACCACAGATTTTATTGCTAAATATATTTTTATAAATGTAAAAAAATGATATATGTGAGAGAAAAAAATACAACTACTAGATTCTACAAGAAATATTGTCATAATATTTTACATTTGTTGTGTTTTACTACGTCAATTATCTCTATTTTCTAAGATCCAAAATTAGTTTCCAAATCGATTTTCGTCACAAAAGTGCTTTGTGTGCAAAATGACTATTTATTAAAATGTAAGTAATTCGCTAAAAATTGATATTGCTGACTAACAAATTATATGAACGGAAAGATGGGAAAAGTATATTTAATTTCATATATTTGTCACATATATTAGACTCATTATTACATTATATTTATTAATTTTAAAATAGTAAAAATTACTAAAACAATATCATTTTTGGACGTTTAAAAAATTTGAACTAAACTGTCTACCATTAGTCAAAGTATTAAAGAATCCAAAATTTCAGATTTCTTAGATAGATGGTTTAGATAGAGAATACATTGATAGATAGATAAACAGATAAATAGATAGATAATTAATTAATTTTGGAAAGCTTTCCATATTATCACATTTAGAGGATTATATCTAAAAATTTAATCAATTGTTTGGACTATTTTTAGCAAAAAAATGTCAATATTAATTTGGATAATATCTATTATTTTTATTTATAACAATTTAGCAAATTAAGTTTGTAATAATTTGCAATTTTATTGCCTATTGGGATAGTGGAAAATGGATAAGGAAAAAAGAAAAAAATTTAAGTCATATGAATATATTAAAAACCTTTTTGGTTTTATTTTTTAAAAACAAGGTCTTGTTTCTTGTAAATTAACAAATTTACCAATGGTTTGAAAACAGTCTAGATTGTTGAATATTCCCCAATTCACTAGTTTGGCAAATTACCCAAATTCATTTTATTTTCGATATAGATAATGTTTGCAAGCTTTTTATGTTTAGTTTAATATAAAACATTTCATTTCCAAAGATATTATTAATTTATTTCATTTTCATGGTTATAGAATAATAGAATAACAGAATTTTTACTATGTACCTTGTTTTTGGAAGTAGGGGGGTCAGCTTATACTCAAGGGCAAGTATATACGGTAAGTAATTAAATTACTTGAACCAAGGTTAGTTACTTACAATAGTAGAAAATATAAAAGTAGTGTGAATAATCATTAAAGAAATTAATAAAAACTAAAAGTAAAATATAAAAGTGAAGCAAAGATGAATTAATAGTTATTAACTTTATCTTTATATGATTTAATTATTAATTAAATTATTTAAAGGGTATATATAATTTATTTTATTCTTTGCTTCTATATTAATTTTTTTAATCTGTTAATAATAATTAAATTGTCAGTTTTGTATGAGTAAAATTGTTAGTTACTGTTAGCGGTTAGGTTAGGATTTCTGATAAAATGAAATGCTATATATTCTTAATGCCAATTAAAGTTAGATTTCAATATCATAATTCTTGTAATGTAGAAATTATGGAGAGTGTTAATATGTTTAGATATCAATATTTAAGAGTATTAAGCGGGAGTTAATATTGATTTCGAACAAGAATCATATCAGAGGTTAATTATAATAATTGAAAAGTAAATTTAGTAATATCAGGAAAAAATAGTTGCTCTTATAAGTAAGTGAATATAAAATTATAAAATTATATATGATACAAAAATATTTTATAGCTGAAATATATAAAATAAATACCATACCCAATAACAAGTTCTGTTTACTTCTGCAATATATGGTTTTGTTTTACTATGTATACAGAATATTCAATTGGAAAATTATTCAAATCTGAAGATGCCGATGGATAGGACATCTTCTCAGACTGCCAGAAGACACACCAGTCAGACAAGCTCTAGAAATCATGAGA
>JAUYWV010098576.1:0-13758 GCA_032274565.1 Nematoplana nigrocapitula | reverse complement strand
CCCAGTACGTTGTGGATTCCGAAACCAAATTTTCCGATTATGCCTGGATTCTCCTCGGCCCCTAACTTAAGTCACCCATTAATATTACAATATCTCCTTTCGGAATTCTATCTAGTTCTTATTGAAGGCATTCATAGAACTTATCTATGTCATCTTACATATATTTAGGTACCTGAAATAAAAAAATAAATTCTTGCAGCTAGATGTGCCTACATGTTGAATAACAGCAATCACACATGCTAGTAGTAAAAATTGGTACCTCCCGAGCACACACCCCGCCGCAAGGCATGGAAAAAGTTGTCCACAGTATCTGTAGTGAATACTATAGTGTGTATGCGGCCCGGCGCCATATAGTCACAGGCAGGGGGTGTTCGAACACACCTGACCCCCCCTGGTTGCGCCACTGTGACTGCAATATAGCGAACGAGGAATATATATATGAAATTTTCTCCTATCTCCTAACTCCATTTGACATTATATTGCAACAAGCAAATTCCAAAAAAGAACGTCTATAGAAAACAATTCTACATAAACTGAATGCGGATATCACCCTAAATTGACTGACACACAGTGACTACTTCTTCGCATCACTGAAACTGATTTGGAGGTTTGTCTTTCAAATATCGGAGGCAATAATATCGGATATAAAGATGTCGGATTGAATTACAGTGTAATAGTAATGTCGTGTTGCTAATTATGTCGGAAGGAAAAATGTCAGTTACTTATTAGGAAATGTCGGAATCAATACATAGCACAATTACATCAGATTTTGCCTCTCTTGCTCATTGCTCCGTACTTGTGACTTGCGTCATTAAAACCTTAGAAGACAGCCATTGGTAAACCCTATCCAATGGATCAGATCGCATCGTCTATATTGAATAGCTGTAAAGATGTTGAGGACACAACAACCTGTCTGCATGCACAAACTACTATAGAGCATTTGGATATGACCTAGTATTTGAAGTATCCTTTGTGAGAAAATAAACAAATCACCACGCTCATAAAGCCGTTAAATCTGTACCGCCTGCCAGCTGGTGGAGTTAACACTGATGACTCATCGGATGAGTTCCTTTTTCCTGACACCACTACTCACTGCTCTACTCCCAAATGCGGGTCAAATCAATCGAACGAGGAACACCAGAGAGTAATTCACCTGTATATACACGAATCTACCCTACACAAGCGAAAGCACGTTTAATGCACAATAGATTCACTAAAGTAATGAGAAGGGTAAATTATTTTCATCGGATACTACTATTGGCAGATTTCCATCAATACATTTTTCAATGCGCTTTTGCGTAAACATTTCCAGGGTGTGCAGGTACCTGAAGTACATAATGCTCCATAACTAAGCGCAATTAAATTTACCGAGCTTTGAGATATATGCGTCACCTCAGACAACAATAGTCCAGAAGAGCCTACCTGCAAGCACCACAGATGGGGATGCCCATTTTGTCGTGACAACGCAGACAGTAGAGCTCGCCGTCCTTCTCCCTGGCGTCCACACTGAGTTCGGCCGAGCACGAGTTGCAGTGGAAGTGGTAGGGATGGTAGAACTCGGACTGGAAGCGCAACTGTTGGCCCTCCTCGATTATCGCGTGGCATTTGTGGCAGACGTAGCGGCCAGCTCCCGAGATCCGCTCCTGCATATTGCACTCGCGGCAGAGGGCTCTGTCAGACAAACACGTGTACAGTACAGTATAGTCAGTTCGCTGTCTATACACTCCCTCCACACTTCTAGGACAGTCTCTCCACAGTTTGGGCAGAATAATTCACTTTTTTTAACACTCCTTTCTGTTCGCCAAGCATGAGAGGACCGCTGATCTTAAAGATATGCACTTGTTTCTGAGTAAGTTTCTCTTTCCTATCAATACCTCAGGTGCACGATAAACCTATACCAGGCATTCGTATACCAGGCAATTCTGGGGGAAGTTTCTGGAAGTTCAGATTTTGAAGGGTGCAAGAAAATTAACGTTATGACCACCAAACGCGACGGCGCGTGACGCGCAGGTCTGTATATCCCACCAAGCGTGACGTGACCCAATGGCCTGCCTACCACGCGGGACGCTGGTGCATTGTGAAGTCTACAATAGTAATTACGCGACGCGAAGGCCTGCCCACCATGCGGGAAGCCATTATTTCTGCCACCAATCAGAATTGCCTGTCCTAACTGCTATTGATTTTCGTCGCGCAGCGTCAAGAAAAGTAGAAAAACTTCAACTTATCACTTTCGCCGCGTTTGGTTGGCATAGCCTCATTGAACAATATGTATTCAGATAATGGGTAGTATGCATCAACAAATTCCAGGTTGGATTGCAGACTAATCCACAAAGCTTCGCGTTTCCTCACACTTTGTCGCTTTTGGTGGGCATGCGTAGCCCTTTAGTTGAATTGGAATATACGTTTGTAGAATATATACGATATGTTAGTGAAAATTTGGAACCTGATCAGTCTCATCAGCTATGCGATTCAAATTCGACAGATCACGCAAGCTAAGTAAACAAGGGTCTTTCTCTCTCTCTCTCTCTGATTAACTACGACTGTTAACCCCAACAAGAACTTAATTAGAGATCATATAATATTTCACGGACACTTTTAACAGAAAAGCACCCTCTCATATCTTGTTTATTCAACAGATACCAATTATTGATTAATACGATGGAGAAAGAGAATAACCCAAAAATCTGTTAGCAACTTTGATATATTGACTTCGCGAGATGTTTCCGCTAACAATTAACCATTTTGAAGAGATACCAAGTAAACAATAATTTTGAAAGTCCCAGAAAAAACACAAAAAAATAATTCAAACAAATAAATAACAAATTCTCTGTGAACCTTTTTGTATATTCTGTTTCTCCTTCGTATTAGATTTATTAGTTTACTCTGAATTATTGATTACATGTTGACGATGTTACAGGAATCACAAACCTAACTCAATAACACATACATACACACACACACACAAGAAGTTGTTATATATATATACTGTTCCAATCGATATTTTCATTAAAAATTGTTACTGAGTATTTGCCTATAGGTATATGTTTTTCCTTTTCCCCCAAGAAGACCCTATAATATCATTCCTCTGGGAGATTCTGTCGATCGAATATATGAACGCTAGCTTCATTTTTCGGTATAATGAGGATCCTAGCGACAAAATTAATTAATTCAATCGATTGCACACTCTGGGCTATAATATAGGCAGCGAGACAACCTGTCACTGCCGGAGACGATTCAGCCAAATAGAATTTGTAAAAAAAATGGATGGGAGGAGAGACTTCTGACGCGCAGTAACATATTGTAGGCCGGGGCGCGCCGCCTATGTTTTTAACGGCAGCTAAACGTCACGTGACTCGATATTTATGGAGCCGAGGTAGAGACTGGATAGACAGTAATATAAAATGGTAATCAATTGAACAATTGCCTAAAAATATCCGGGGAGTGTATTGCTGCTAATACTATTTATTACATGCCGTCTGATCACCACGCAGCTCCCCTTGCTCCCAGCACTAGCTGCTACGTGCTGTCAGAGTCAGCGAGAGACCACCGCAGCCGCCCATTCGCTTCCCAAACATCGCCAGGGCGGGGCTTGGGGATCATGACCAGTCCCGTCAGAGCCGTCGGAAGTTTTCTGAGATTTGTCGGAAATTTTCCTGATAAACTGAGACTACAGTAGAAGTTATTTCCATAATATACATGTTGCTTATGTCAAAAATGTCAAAATACCTATTTAAAATTATAAATATGTCTGAATTATGCTGAATTCACCCTCTAATCAAATCTAATTAGTATTTTAAAACGTTGGATGATTAATATGATGATATTGTTATCTTTCTCTAGATAGTTAAAGCTTAAGGAGAAGTGGCAACATCTAAAAGTCAGCGGTCAAGAAGAAGGCAGCCGGAAATAAATATATATCAAATCCTGCCACTGAGTCTTATGCGGGTATTCCAGGGGCAGTATATATAGAGACGGGAATCGCAGGAATCCGAGACGTCACCGGTAGATGAGGACGCTGATCTTGATGTCCAGGTTATTCATTCGAAACCGCGACGACCTCGATGGAAACCTCCAGCTCAACGGATGGCGTCCGAGGACTATTATATAGAGATGGTGAACATCGAGTGAAGAGAGCTTGAGATGAAGGAAGAGTTGGCCCAGGTCAAAATGAAGTACTACAAAGAGAAAACGGCATACTACATACATCCGGCAACTGCTGTGTCTCATCCGGACAGCCAGTCTGTGTATCTGAACATATAACAAGTATTACATGTGCATTTATTTTAGACTTTAGTTGGTATATGCGAACCATGACTGAGATTGTTAATAATATTTACATAAGATTATTTTTTATGTACTATGAAGTAACTGACACCTTTAGGTTTTTTAATTGGTTTATTGTTACCAGCCGGTTTATGAACTTTTGTTGTTTAGGAATTACTGCTTATATGAATTGCTGATATATTTTATTTTTTTCATGCTTAATACAGACTTTTTATATATATTTTTATTTTTGTTTATTTATGGTAGTGAATTTACTTGCTTTTATATAATTCAGTATCTGTGTTTTTGTGAATAGAGCGGTCAATATACAATATTGGCTAGAAGAATAGAGTTAAAATCACGAAAATGTATATACGGTATACGGCTTTAGAGTGAATTGATTTTTGGCATTCATCGTAACAACTACAATATACACTATATATTTTTAACCCGAGAAAGTAAAATCCTAAATTAGCAGATGGAAAAGAAACTTTTTAACTGTTAATTTATTGATGCATGGTTAACTTTACTAGTACATAATTACAAGAACTCTAAATACAGTCTAATGATTATAAATGTGCAAATATCGTGCAATAGTCAAATTCACTGGAAAGCTTGATTCACCAATTCCTGTCTAAGACGAAACCCATTACCGTGTTGCCAGTGTATCTCGCCTCCTTCAACATGAACATCGGGTTGCAGGTCATTCGGAGGTAACTGTATGTTTCGGCGTATGGCCAGGTTGTGTAGACATAGACATACACACGCCAGTCATACTAACTTTGGTGGTCTTTCTGGTGACAAACGTATGGGTGATGTTAAACAACGAAATCGAGACTTTAAAAGTCCATTACAGCGCTCGATACACGTTTTGGCTTTTCTGTGTGCAACATTGTATCTGGCTGAGCCATCTATCCGCAGGATTGTCGAAAGGTATCATAAGCCAATTGTCATCTGCGGGGATATAGGCAGAATCCCCTAACAGCTAACATCCATTCATTTCATCGTTTCTCAAAGATGATTCCGAATTTTGTAGCGTGAATGAATCGTGTGTACTATTCTGCATGGACATCTTGCAGACATATCGAAGATTTTCTAATCAAAGTCACATATAAAATTGAATGATAGTTCTTTCTATTAATGAAGCCAGCTGTATTAAAGGGAAGAGGTGGTGGTAAAATATCCAGAGTACCAAAACACGCGGGAATGCCACACAGTTATAAAATTTAATGTTTGTATTTAAAGTCTCTTCTGCGGTATACAGGCCAAGTAATGTATAGTCGTAATGAGATTGACAAAGTACATCCGCAACAGAAAGAATTGCGCGACTTGCTGCGTGCCTCGAAATCCCATGGAGATCTCCAATGACGGACAAATAACCACCATAGCTAAACTAACGTAGAGCTACACAAAATATTAGCTCCGTTAACAGACTTTGTGAACGTCGAGTTCCTCTGTCCAAGATATAGATCCGAAAGTGTCACAGAGTTCAGGTACAGATTGTTTAGGGAATCGATAACACTGCAAGAATTCAGACTATATGCGCCACATCATTAAACTTACAGTACAAAACAACAAGAAAGTCACATTTGTTAATTTGTATAGTTCGTTTTTCTTTATTGATCCATGTTCCCTACTATTTCATTGGATGACAATCGCGAGATTTAATACATAGGTTTCTTTATGTCGCTAATTGAGGCACTAAAAGGGGCACTTCAGCAAACGGTAGTTCAAGCGGTTACTGCAAATAGTATAGATGCAACTATAACACAGAGCTTCGAGCTCATCAGAAATGTTAACACTAATCGACAGTTAGATAATAACTGTTTCGAGTTCTCAGTTTTTTCACTAATAGTGTCCGGTTACTTTAATAGAGGAAACCTAATAGTACGTATATTAGCTAGACTTGCTTCAACTCGTCACTTTCGCACTATTCACGCTATAATAGCCACTAATTGAGTTTCCTGAAGAGTATAGAGAAAAGAATTTAGTGAGAATCTGTGCTGAAGAAAGGAACAGTTAAAAGTGGAGATACTACTATTTAACGGCACTCCGGCCAAGGAAATTATGATGATGAACCTCGATTTATTTGAAAGATGAAACCATTATTATAGAATGCTTTTTCCAAGCTCTCATTTTTTATGTTTGTTTGTAATTTGCACTCTTTCTATACCGGTATTCAAAAGATAATCAACTATATTAGTTCTCGTCTAGAATAAAAACCAAATGAGTTTCTAACTATATAAACAGAAGGTGAATATATGACAGTTTTCTTGCGGAGGCTTCCAAGAATTGTGATATATATTTTTTACAGGGACCGCAGGTCACCATGCCTATTTTATTTTCAGTCTTCTGTCATGTATCGTCATTAAAAATCCCCATAGCCCAATCAGAGACTTTCTGCCTGAACAACGCAAATAAGAGATATATCCATTCCAACAGTTTCACTGACTGACCCTTGAAACTTGCCCAAATGACCGGCCAGTCTGTGAATCCCAATCATGGAACATTGATGCAGACGACGAAATTAAAAATATTATAAACAGAGCCAAAATGACTATATACAGCATAGTGCGCAGCAGCTTACCTTCCCAAATTCTTGATAAATCCCTCATCGGCTAACACCTTTTCGCAGAGTTGACACTTGAAGCAGTTCGGATGCCAGCTGGCGTTCATCGCCTTAATCACTCGGCCGATGATAAAATCGCCTGCATGAAAGAGATTGGAAATGCGTGCCGATTAAGTTCTACGAACAGAAGAACGACTTCCCAACAGGACGTTATAGATATACAGCAAGGGTCAAGCGAGGTAGACAAGCACTTAAGACGTGCAGATTATTAGATAAACTAAACTTCTGATTAAAAATATTTAGACTGACATCTAGTATTAGTATATTATACGAGGGACTAGGTAGGAAAACGGGACAGAAATACATTTTTTGCTCATACAGGATCTATATATAGTAACTATTGGAAGATTAATGTCTGTGTAAAAACCATTTCAAATCTCTATGTAATATTAGTTCTTCTAGAATTTGAATTTCAAAATTTGAAGATGTTGTCCAGGGCGGGCGTTCTTTATCTTCGACCTTGGCGAAATGCGGCGAACAATTTGCAAACAGATGATCTTGAAGGAGAGAGTTCGGATAGTAAAATATCGTTTGCTCTAAACTGTTGGTTTGTCAAATCCATGGTGAATAAACTTGTTTATGCAGACAATATTAATCCATTAAATTTTGAAATTCAAATAAAATAAGGTCTCTTCTGAATAAAATTTACGTGCGGAAAATTCACCTATAGAAATAAAAAAAGTTATTTTCAGCCTCTGTTAAATGGAGATAATGTATGCTAACATAAATGGTTTATCTGGTAATTTATACTCAGTAAAAATGTTCCGGACACGATACACTTTATGTAATTAAGTATTAGAAGAAACTACAACATAAATATATGATATACCCTGGCACAGTGGTTAAGACGGTGGACTCGGTGTGGGGTTTCTGAGATATAGCGATTTCTTTTGTCAAAAAACAACCTGTAGCAAAAGGCTATTTCTATTCCGTTTTCGTATATATATACTGTACTTAGTGCAAGAATTGCATATGATACACAGACAGTTCTAAATTGGCGGGCACAATGAATTCTCAGACTTCAAACATGATCAGAAAAGTAGCAAATAATTTAAATAAAGATAGAAAGCGAAAACATTAGAATTTAGACGAAAAAAAATGATCTAATGTTCGCTAGCAAACATAAAAAATTCACCATTCTGGATGTGATTCATACTTATTCTCTCAATAATTATTAATGGAGATTATTTAAGAAATGCACGGTTGCCGTGGATATAAGAAATCGCATCCATATCCATATCTACGGATATTTCTGAAACCTAAAATCTACAAAATATCAAGAAGATTGATTTAGGTTGTAATATTGTGACGTGTTAAGTTGACTCAATTCGAATTCGTATTATTATTAATTATTACTAATTTATTATGTGAAATGCCTAAGAATATCAAGCATAAATTCTAATGACATTAAGCGATTATTTTCAAAGTTCAACTTTGAATTGGATATCACAGTATCTCCATGGATATGACCAAAACCTCGATATCCATATCAACGGCAACCCTGAAAAATGGCAATTTCTTTCACTTTATAATGTACATAGAGCCATGAATATAAGAATAACTTCAACAATACAAAATAAAATGCTGTTTACAAATTATAAACATTTTCTATATTTCAGGAACAAGATTTTCTCATAATTTAAACCCCCCCCCTCACCCACAAAAAACTCATCCATTTTGAGAATATAAAATATCAGCTTTTCAAAACTATCACATAGACATATAATAGAGTATATAGAGGAAAATGTTTAATGTATAAGGATGACATTCTCAAATGTAAAATATATAAAAATAGTATAAGTCAAATAAATCTTTAGCGTCTTGTAAAATATTTATCACAATAGATAAAGCAAGTCCATTCATATCTAAATAAATAACTTCCGCTCAGAGTGATGTGAATAATTATTCAAGGAAAAATCGTCTAGAAAATACGAACATACCACATTTGCCACAGCATGGCGCAAAGAGAACGTGGAAGTCGTGCTCGCAGAACTTCCGGCCGTCGAACTATAACAAGAAAAAAGCGGAAAAGCAATACACTGCACTCACTCAATCCGGTCTAGCAATTAATTATATAGGCAGTATATAGACGATTTACCTCGTAGAAAACTCCATCTGCAAACGGGCGGAAACACTGGGCGCATCTACAATGTACAGGGACAAAGGGAGAATATAATTAATGCATTCGTGTAAAATATATGAATCCTCAATGCGGATGCATTTTTTCGAAAAAAATGAATAACGCAAATTGATTCTGGTATGCTAAAGTCGCTCGAAGATCCTCCCTTGTTCCTATAATCAGGACAGTTTACTACTGAATGCTATAAAAAATAAAATAGCTCGAATTGCGCAGTCAAAAATATAATCTCTATAACAACAAAACTTTAATGAAGTTGATGACCAGAAAGCGACGGACAAAACAGACTGTTTGCAGGTGTCTGCAGAGTGATTAATAAAGCAAATCGATCTTTACAACTTTCCCAATAAGGTGTCCTTATACACACAAACATTCTAAAATCCGATTAACAGATTCTGGATAAACCTTTGCCCACTTAAATTAGTGTTACATCAATAGACCTATTTATGATATAACGATCAGCTTTTAAAATTTTAATGATTTAATTTTAATATTATTCCAGTTGGTCTTGATAATGACGCGTTATAACGTTGCTGGTCAGTCTTCAAATTATATACTCTTCACAGAGATGGTTATGCTGGCAATCGTCTATAAACGCATTACATCAATTTTAATGACGGGCATGAGCTCTTGTTCTCAGTATAAGGCTAATCTGATATTAAAGGTCAAATGGAATACGATTCATCTTAATCTGTTGTATAATTTACGTATATGGCAATCAATATCTGTTGCAAAAACAATCCATCAAATTGATTTATTTCGTAAAATCGGGAAAAGTCTTTTAAGAACTGAAATTGTCTAAATAATGAAATGGAAAAGAGAAGGAAATAGTGGAATGACATAGACAGAGCACAGTATAGGCAAATAGAATCAATCGATATGCAGAAAAATGGAGGAAAAAGATACAAATATAAACAACAATCTAAGAGCAGAAGCTTTAAATTGTACAGAACACGAAGAACAAATTCAAATCACAACAATTAAAGACACTATTTAGTTTACAGCGAAACAGAAGATAAAAATTCATAACAAACACTAGGTCTAATTTTGTAGATATAGAGAATAAATCGGATGTATTGGTGGTAGAAGGGTGAAACTATAGCATTTATACCAGAGTGGTGTTTACACCATATACACAACCTTTTGAATAATCCAAAGCGTATTTTCGATCAAATTATGGTCAAGCAAAAAATGGTAACCAGGTGCGCTGACAAAATTTGAAGACAGTGCAATAATTCTGAAGAATCAAAGTTTTTATCATATAGCGTGTTCGTATAGAATCAAAATATGAGTGCTTACAACATCCACCAAATCCGAATATATTTATTTTAGTAACTCGCAATCTAGTTTATGTTCCAAATTAAAAGCAATACGTTCACGAACAGTCTGTCTGGCTCCACAGTCTACATATACAGCACGAGTCCGATTTGAAATCACACATGAGTTCTATGTAGAATGAAACATCGCATTTCATTACCAAAATCTATTATTTCGGCCATCCGCGAATTTTTGGAGAGGTCTTCCGAAGTACAAATTGTAGACTCCCTATATAAAAGGTTTTCTAATATTGTCCGAGTTACTATTTTGCCACATTTTAAATCGGAATATCTTTCTAGACTTCATTTCACTATCGCTTACGCAGTCGGCTTCGGAATCTTGAACATAGACCAAACAGTTCCACATGAAATTCTCTGCCTCTGATATTTTTTTCTATTGTCGTTGTATGGATGGTGTGGATATTTTCCTCATCGCCAAAGCAAACATACACACCAACTGCTTTGTAGAATTAAATTCCGATGTACATCCTCACATTTGGAATGTGTCAGATGTTTACACGTGAATGCCCCCCCTCCCTCGGAATTATTTTGATCTTGCTGAAAAGGAGGTCTTGTGGATAAATTGCAGTAACCCATTTACGGTGGAGGTTTTTACACGCTAAAACAATTCTAATACGTTGACTTTTCTTTGTTCATTTTAATTTAAATGACTCATTTTTGTGACATATGTAGCAGTTTTCAAAGCAAAGTTAACCAATTCATCAATTAGAGTGAAACCTCACAATCCGGATACCTCTCTAGACATCGGTGTTCTATATGGTACAGCTCAATTGGATCAGGGAATAAATAAAGACAATGAAGTCACATTTCCGCAAACGTCTAACAATATGCATCATATTCTATCCAGAATGTCGTTCAATCAGTATATTCTAAATTTATGTACAACGATTGTTAGTTAAATCAGTATAACAGTCCGCGACGCGATTCACTAGATTTCTCAAGCAATCCAAGACATCAAAAAATCAACGGTTATAAAACGCTTCAGAGCAGCACACGGTTTTCCGTCCTGTAGATCCTTTTATCCGCCGCCAGAACCACATTTTGCAAAAAACCTCCAGTCTCACCTTATAAATGATCATTTTGTACATTGTAAACATTCCATAAAGCAACAGAAAATCACATCAATAAGTAACTTTTTATTACAATTATTCCCCATAGATTACTCTCCACAAAGACTATTGCTGTTATGCAACTGCTTTTCAAATAAAGAGGTGTTTCGAAAACGGAGAGAGAAAGAGAGCCGAGATGTTTTAAAAATAATGGGAATCAACACAACACTCATGCGTATTGGATAATCCGGGCACCTCACAATACCGACCAGATCTCTCACAGTCTCAAGAGTGTCCGGATTATAGAGAGGTTCCACTGTATTGTTGTGTTCTCTTGATAATCACTAATTGAGCATCAAGTGGTGCCTCTCCAACTACAAACCTCCCCCGGCCTACACATATGCGGTCTGTTCACGCAGCCCTAGAAAACTCCAAGAAAAACATTGGGAAACATTGGACGACGACAGCAGCAAGCCACGAAATACACTGGACTGACGACTGAGGGGGACACTCATGAGAAAGACAAACCATATGTGGACCCCGCAGGTACGCACAACTCACACAAAACACTGGGTGTGCCATATTTGGTCATTGTACTGCACCATGCTGTGCTCGGAGTTGAGCACTTCTGAGCACCCCTCGCACACCCGAACTGTGTTGCTTCTGGAATTAGTAATTAGTAATCAGGGCACCCAAATCAGGCATTAGGTCTTTAGAATATATGTAGAAATTGTTTTTATTTCAGCTGAGGAAACTTTACAGATACAGTCCAATATTGCTGCAAAGAATAATTATAGAAACAGACTATTAATGTAAATATTTCAGGGGTCAGTAGCGTCAGTGATTCGCATTCAACACGCTTTTTTAAATGACAATTGTCACCGGACATTAATATAGTAGTAAGAGAACGCACATTTCAAACACTCAATACACATGTGCTCGCTTCTTAGGCGAGACACTAAATAATTTGAGATACGCGGATGACACGATTATTTGGGCGGAATCCATAGAGGCGGCATCAGAACTACTGAACAGAGTGAAACAAGAAAAGTGAGAAAATCGGACTCTTTCTAAATGTGGACAATCCCAAAACGACGATAGTCGGTGCAGACCTAAACATAGATGGAAGACAGATCGAGAAAGTGGAAGACTGTGTAATTATTTTAGGCCTTTATAACACCAAACGGGATGTGCCGAAAAGAAATTGACAGAAGAATTGCATTA
The DNA here is from genome assembly GCA_032274565.1 of Nematoplana nigrocapitula. Lineage (NCBI taxonomy): Eukaryota > Metazoa > Platyhelminthes > Proseriata > Nematoplanidae > Nematoplana > Nematoplana nigrocapitula. Next base: position 1,119 of record JAUYWV010098576.1, on the reverse strand, counting down.
GGGCGATCAGCAGTGGGGACGCTTGGCAAGATGTGGAAGGATAAAGGACTGATGAAAAAAACGAAGATGAAAGTGAAGGAAGCTCTGGTTTTCCCAATCGTGGGTTATAGGACAGAGTCCTGAACCATGAAGGCAAGAGGGAGGAAATAAATTGGAGCGTTCGAGGTGTGGACTTGGAGAAAAATGCTGGGGATCAACTAGAGAGAGAACACCGCACAAATACGAGCGTGTTGGAGGAGATTAGAAGCCCAGAGAGTCTACTAGGTCGAATTCATAGAGCGCAGCTCAGCTATCTTGGCCATGTGGTGTGCAGAGATGGAAATAGCTTGGAAAGACAAAATGGCTGGACAACACCAAAAAGAGGACAATTAAACCCATCATCTCCCTTGTTAGACAGCTAGACTTTGGAAGGCAGTCGTAGACAGATTCACGAAAGATCGTCTGACGCGATCACCGCCACCATCCTATACTTCTCAGATAAATGCTAGACCGATATAGACATATTGTACTATTACATAGATATCCATAGATAGATATTAGAAAAGAATAAAATAGCAGATACTGTGCTTGAGCTATATGGCCTATGAAAGCGTAGCATGAAGACAGAGAAACTTCACTGGAATTATTGGAAATTAAAGTTATTGGATAGGGGATCTTTAGACAAAGACTCGCCAAGATCAACCGTCTTTCAACTGCAACAGGAGATTAAAATCAGCAAATTAAAGCAAATTCATTAGGAACAGCGCAATGAAAATGCTGATAATTTAATAAGACGATGATTATCAAATAAACATCCCCGCAATGTGATAACATTTATCGATCGATCTGTGGAAACACATTATGCGCCAAACAAACTTTACATTATATACTTATTTGAACAAAATTTGCCACATTTCTCCATAACTTAATCGCAAAAATACATTCCGCAGAATTCCACAACAATCCACCATTAATAACGACGAAGAAAAAATCATTTTCAAATTATTGATTAATTTGTTAACAAATGAATATACTCAGAACTTTGGTTTTCAACAATAAAATAAGAAAATGAAATAGACATTTTTCAAAGGAAACTCCTAAGACATACACTGGGGATAAAGTGGTTTCACAAGGTATCCA
>JAUYWV010098565.1:0-13759 GCA_032274565.1 Nematoplana nigrocapitula | reverse complement strand
TAAATGGGTAGTGCCGTCGAATTCTGTCTTAGCATCAAATCCAGGTTCTACCAAATATTTCTAACTCATTTATTTCAACGGGAGGGGGAGGGGGGTCCTCAAACAACCGCCATCAAACAAGTGCGCCAGAGAGGACCCTTCTCCTACTACTTCCGTCTCATCAGGAGATTAGTAAATTAGGCCACAAGTGACCAGTTTTCGGCGTCGTGGCAAAACAGGTTCAATGGACCATGTGCATAGTAGTCAAACTCGAACAGCTGCTAACTACGAGTGGCTGTTCCACCTATAGCCACTCCGTGGTCTAAACTTCACATCTGATAAGAAGTTAGAATTTGTACTTAATAATTCTCTTGCTGTCAAAGAAAGTAGAAATTAGCAAACAATTGGGTCTGTACAAACATCTGCTTAAATACCACAAACAGCGACATCTCATTCTTATCTGTAGTAAAAATATGAAACAAAACATAGGTGGCCACGACGACAATAAATCGCGTTTGTTTGGGTTCACATTCAGCTCCAATTTCAGCAATAACTTCATTGATTGTTACTGAACCAATTATTCTCATATGCTGGCGCAGTCAGATTTGCTCTTCGCTACCGACCGCTGTAAATTAAATGATTGTCAATAGCTCCAAAATGCTTTTTAAATGGCGTTCTTTACTTTGCGCGGTAACATGCTTCATTCAAAAATGAAGTGATTAACCATGAATTAGCTGACATAAATTGAGCAACAATATAGATTTAATTAAAAAACTAATTAAATTTAAGTGAAACTAACGGTTATTATGAGTTAGAATTATGAAACTCAGGGGAGACTCTGAAGTGGATACACTCTTAAATGCAAATAAAAAATACCGTGTGAGGATACGCAGTATATAAAACAGTTGTTTTGAGGATGATATACAGACTATACAGGCCCTACAAGTGCAAAAGCTGGCGTAGGTGTACTTCTAATCTGGACCCTTCTAATTTCTAGCTAATTTCAAGTCTGTTAACCCTATTTTAAATAAACAGGTTCACTTGTCACTCATAATTTTAAAGAAATATATTTTCATTATTTTACTGCATCAATTTACATTGATTTATTTTACTGCACCAATTGCACATTGATCGTGTTGTTTTAGAACTCTATTCGAACTACCTTTAGTCAATCCGGTTGTAATTCCCTTGATGAAGGGTCGTACCCGAAACCGCGGTTGACAATACACTCTTATTTTACAGTTGCCTTTGTTTTACGTTGAATTACGAAGCGTTCCATTAACTCACTCAATGTATATGGCATGTACAGTACAACAGCAAAGCCGGTCATTGTGTGATGTGGGATGCTACTACGATTTAAAAAAATACAAAACTACGCCAAAGGCTCTGAGATTTGATGCGTGTACTGCCAAAGACTATGAGGTCTGATGCGTGTACTGCCAAAGACTTTGAGATCTGATGCGTGTACTGCGCAAAAGACTATGAGATCTGATGCGTGTACAGCTGCCAAAGACTCTGAGATCTGATGCGTGTACTGCCAAAGACTATGAGATCTGATGCGTGTACTGCCAAAGACTTTGAGATCTGATGCGTGTACTGTTACTGCTCAACAGTCAACTGTCGCGGCAAGTTTTATCTGGTCTGTGACAGCTCGGAGACAATGATTAGATTTTAACTTTCAAAAGTGATAGCGGTTATGATTTGAAATCTGAGCAGTTACTGTGTGTAAAAGCCGGGAGATAATATCTCAACCTCCTTCCTATACACAACGCCTGGCGCACATTTCGGATAAACATGAGAGCGCAGAGTGGCATTGGTGACACAATTGTTATTTGCTATTACTCTCCCCGTCTGTTCGTTTCAATAAAAAGCGCTCTACTACAGTCCGTTTTCATTTTGCTTTCAGTATTTTTCGTCTTGTTTCCAACTGAGATTTGCGTTTAAATAATTAATTCGCGTCAATCAATTTTCCCTGGAAATCGTGATTTAGCGAAACTTTTTAGGCGGAAATGAGGGGAATAGGAAGCGGTGGACAGTTTTGGGGAGAGGCGAGAAATGGGAGCATCAATCGTCACAGACGGACAACGTGAACGGGATTAAAATAATCCAGCTTTCATACAAGGAAACTGGCCTCCTTGTTAATTGAGCGATTACAAGGGGTTCTCTGCAAGGCCTTGTTAGAAATGAATTCCTGATTGAACCAGGTTCAACTATGTTCATTTGAAAACAACGGTCCATTTTTAACTCTCGTTTTGCTGCAAAACCATGAACACTGGTGGGAAACCGAATTTATGACTAACTAAACCGTTTGCTATCAATGTTAGAATAAATGCTACATCCACGGAATGTGATAACATGGAGAGCTTCCTAAAATTAATTGTCTGTCTGTTTTCACGTGTTCGCTATCTCCTCCTAGACCATCAATCGGAGAGAGCTGAAATATTGGATACTAACACTTTGAATGGCGGGGCAGGGCATGCGATCTTTATTATGTGTTGTGGAGATAAAGAACACCTCACGTCGCAGTGAAATCACCACCAACCACAGTCATATATAATTATATTTCCCATTATTGATTTATTGTGATTGATTTTTTGGAACACTTTATAATCAAAATCTCCAAATTGACTTTTCTGATTCGAACAAAATTTGCCATATTTGTGCATAACTTAATCATAAAAGCATAATGTAGAATTCCAGAACAATCGGTCATTAATAACGACAAATAATTCAATATTTTCAAAATATTGATTTATTTGTTAATTAATGAATAAACAAACATACTTGAAAATTGAATTACATTGAAATTATAAAGTTGACAGTGATTGCAATTCACAACAAAATGACAAAGAACAGAAAACACAACAGTTGGATCTCAGTCTCGAGCTGCCGAGAGAATGAGAGCGCATTGAAACGAAGAAACGACTTAAAAGCAACTGCGCGTCAGCATCTCACGAACGCGACTGCGAAACACCCAGACAGCGCGCTGCCAGTCAATTAAACAAATGCTATGGGAGACACAGGTTCTCTTTTAAAGGGTTGTGTTAGACACCTTTTAGGACTGGCTATTTTTGTCATTTTATACCTTTATTGATTTTCCACAGTTCATTTGTTAAATGAGGAAAAAGCTGGAAAAGACCACCCTTATACCGTCCACGCTTTAGAAAAATTGGAAAATCAATGTGATTAAAACACGCTATTGTACGATAATTGACAAACATTTATTTCCGTGAAACCATAAGTGCTAGAAACGGTTGCCCGCTTCTAACCTTATAAATTGTTTATTACCGTTTCACATTTCAAGGTCAACCATAAGGTTAGACATCTACAGCAAACGCAGAACACACTGGATCCTCTTCAGAATCAATCAATTAATCAACCATTTGAAGGGACGGAACTGCGATTCAGAGCGGGGACCAAGGAGACAATAGGAACTTGGTCGAACGGAAATGTACAGAATTGAACTAAATGAACAGTTGGGCCGATACGTGCGGAAATGCTGTATCCCAACTTCCAATGAAATCTCTCATCAATGTGGAAGTCTAAGGCCATCCCTCACTCCACCTCCTCCAAAAGAGGAAATACGCTCCGATCCCAGTGTCGATCGCAGGATCAGTTTGGGTTATGCGCAACAATAGGACTAATTATACGCGGTGAACAGAGGAGAACCAAGCTAAAAGCGAACATTTATTACCATTGCTTTTGGTTTCGCTTATTCCACATATTCATCATCAAGCATTTAAAAACTAGTGACATAGGGATTTATATATTATGGTAAATTTTCTTAATATCCTAATTGTCGTATTGAAAATGTTTCTATGTATACTATGTCAAATTATCACGTATGAAATAATGTGCTCGCTATTAGCAGTACTTATGACTCTCAAACATACGACATTTCAAGTTGCGTCAAAATAATCATAAGAATTTCTGCAAGACAACAAATAAAAATGCGATAGTTTAATTACGACATGTAAACTACGACAAAGTGATAAACCACTTATTAAATACGACTTTAAAAAATATAACAAATTGTAAATTAAATTTATCATAATTGCTACATGCAATAGAAATAGAAAATCTATATTATTAGAAATGATAGCAAAAAAGATAAGCATCTCTTAAACGACGACACAACTAGAATATACAAATATATCCGTATCAATTTTCAAGATGTATATTATCGATTGGGAGAACAAACAAAGAACAGAAATTGCTTTCCAACTGAAAACATATAATAATCAACCTGCAATCTTCTGCCTAGGAGTCAGATCCATTAGGCTATGTCATTCTGAAACAACTATAGATGCAAGGACGCGTCTAGAATGTTATGTAGTTATCAGATTCCGGGGAGATCTCAGGGCCGATTCTCTTATACAAATTATCACAAATCAACCAACATCGAGTACAATACGTCACAACTGGAAATCAAATGCTTGGCCCCGAAGTCAGTGAGGAAGTTTAAGGACATTGGGAATGTTTAGACATTGTGCTAAATTCACCTCCAGTTAGATTAAACAGACTGAGCAGTGAATACATATAGTACACGCTAACTAGAGCGGTAGTAGCAAATATTTTGGCATGCGATGAGACTAGGGGTTCGTCGCAGGACATTCTTTGTGTGTTCATTTATTAGTTTAAGGTAATTGAATACATAGCTGATAGGAAATAGTGTCCGCAAATTCCAGCCCTATCTCCTCGCCTGACTGGAAGCGACCAAGCATGAAACAAGTACCCGCGCAAACATGATAAAACGCCTTCCTGCTCCATACAGTGGCTCTGTCGGTACGCCTAAAGAATATCAAAATTGTGTCGAAAAATTAAGGGAAAATCGAATGGTAAAAATATAGAGTAATATTTCACCTGGTTTGAATTTGACAAAAAGCAGTATACCTTAGAAAAAGAATCCAAATAATTCACAATTATACTTTTTACAATCAATAACACACCCACCACATGGAACCCCAATTGGGAAAAAGGCGTGTCACATCAGAGTGTTTGGGGAAACTCATGCTGTCAATAAACTGGCGTACGCCTCGTGCAAAATTTCTGGCGTCTTGAAGTAGCATATGTACGGTGGAAAAAAGTGGAAATTGAAATGAGGTATTATTTAGGCGGAGAGAAGAAAGGATAGATTTAATGCTTGAAAGGCAGTCTCATGAACAAATATTTTCAAGTCCTTTGGATCCTACAAAACGCTGACGGGTGATTGCACTCCTTTCATCAAGTGCAGTTTAGTGATGGCGAAAGCGAAAGCGACACAGTTAGACACCATCTGGAAAGATGAGAATACAAGTCAAAGTCTCAAAGTAAAGGTGATGAAAACACTGTTGTGGTCCATTTTCCTCAATGAAGCTGAAAGTTGGACAATAAAGAAATCGGATCAATGCAGGATTGAGGCTTTTGAAATATGGTGAGGGAGACGACTTCTTGGAGTGTCCTGGAGAAAACACCGAACGAATGATTCCATCTTGGCAGAGATCCAGGTTAAGAGGCAGTTAACGGGAAATGACGCAAATCTGAAATTAGAATATTTGGACATGTAGCCCGAGGAAGGCCTGGTGAGTGCAGCTGATGGTAATGGAAGACCCTATAGAAGATAAGAATATACAGGGGTAGTAGGATCGTTCAAGGCCCCAAAGCAGCTAAAAATAGAACAGCCCCCACGTCCAGCCTAAACTTTTTCCTATCTAATGCTAGTTAAATTTCGGAAAACAGGGTGAGTTGACTTTTACACTATAGCGAGTGCTAGATTGCAAGCTCAAGTGTGAAATGTTCTAGTGAGTGCTCCAAACAATAGGCTATTATCTGTCTCACCAAAGCTGTGCTCACCGCGCCCCAATAGGATACTTCTGCTCGACTGTGAACAACGTTTCGAAAATGCTTTCGAGAGCGTGGGTCGAGTAGTAGTAAGAGACACGAAAACCATAGCACACCCCCTTATATTCGATTTCAACAAATGAAGAGTGAATTCCTAGTTTATCGAACCCGAGGCATCGAATGGTGCTATTTACTTTCCCATCAGACTACAATTAGATACAATTAGTGAAATAGGTGTTTAACGTTATCTTAAATTGAAGAGTGAATTCCTAGGTTTTCGAACACGGGGAATCGAATAGTGTTATTGATTTTCCTCCCTGAAAAGTGCACATGCCAAGCGGTCCACATTTGTCCAATGTGTCGCTCTGTTATAATTCTGCCGCTCTGTTATAATGTTATCCGATGTGTCGCTCTGTTATAATTCTGCCGCTCTATTATAATTTTGTCCAATGTGGTACTCTGTTTGACTGTGCCCGACTGTATACAACTTGTTCAACTGTATCATAAAACTACTGCTGTGAATTCATAGTAAACTGAGGATTAAACTGATTTACCCAATGCGTCTCAGTGTGTTCCTAGGTTATTGATTGAAGAGTGTCATTCTATGCGATGACTGCAAGTGTCTGAAAACAACATTCCAATGACATGACCGCCTTGGTTCTAATCGATTTCAACAAATGAAGAGTGAGTTCCAAGGTTACGACTACACTTTAGTAGGCTTGACCCACATTTTGAATGTATGATTCAATACCCTTCCACTGTATGCAATGTGATACATTGGTGTGCATTTACTATAAAAGTATCTAAGTGTTCATTAGCTCTCTTCAATGTATTTGGTCCAGAAATGAAAGGTAATCGAGTTTAATTCACTGGAAGGTATCCTCAGAAGTTATCAACAATCTAGTATCATACTTGCTATGCTTCATATTCATACACTAAGATTACCAAAACATGAACTATTAAACCTCAACTGAAAACTTAAAAATATCTAAAAAAATAATAATTATGTTTGAATGTATAATTCAATAAAGTATAGAGGAATCGATTCTTCATCTTTATCAAAAGTGCGCTTGACAAGAGGCCCAATTCTTGAAGCTCTCCGCTCTGTGAAAATTGTGCCAATATTTTAACTTTTCAGTTGAGGTTTAATAGTTCAAGCATACAGGTAATCTTAGTGTATGTAAATGAAACATAACAAGTACCTTCCAGTGAATTAAATAACACTTGACTACCTTTCATTTCTGGACCAAATACATTGGAGAGAGGTAATGAACACATAGTTACCTTTATAGTAAAAATGTACACCAATGTATCACACAGCATACAGTGCAAGAGTATTGAATCATACATTTAAAATGTGGGTCAAACCTACTAAATTGTAGTCGTAACCTAGGAATTCCCTTCGATACTCTTCACAAACGAGGTTAACACTCATAATCTTAATAGAAAACTTTCTCTGTCTTTGCCCATTCACTTGGTGTCTCCGAAATGCTACCCTTAATCAAGGTTGTTTCACTTATACAACAGAAATCATCCGCATACTTTTTAAAGCTGACTACTAAAGATGGCGAGAAGCAGTTGGTTATATCAACAAAAAAGTATTGACCATGATAATAAGGGAAAATAGAAGAACAACTGCAACTTTTACAATATAATAAAGCCTATCAACACAAACTTTTAAAGCCTCTGTTGGAAAGATAATCTGAGAAATGTCTCTAATATAATTAGGAATCATGCTTACAAATATCAATGAATATCCACGGAGATTCGAGTCGGAAACAAAACGAATAGGAGATTCGAATAGTAGAGGATATACAGTGGATATTCAAAAAGTAGAGGAGATTCGGTAAACAAATCAAGAGAATTGGGATATAAATCGTAAGCAGTGTGGCACAGTCAGGCATAGTGTGACGCAGTCGGGCACAGAGGTGTTGCTTCGTCAACGTCGTAAGAGCGGAATGGATTTATCTCCCTTTGCTCTCTATATATAGCCTCGGGGGTAGGGTGGGGGTTTGTTCCATTTTAAGCTGAGTTGGGGCCTTGAAAGATCCTACTACTTACAAGGGTGCTCCAAGAATACAATGGAAGAATAACATTATTGAATGTAGCACAGGACACACATACCAACAGTGGAAGCAAATGGCACAAGATCGAAGAAAATGGAGAGAAGTGTCTTATTACTCATGGTCATTCTCCGTTGCCCAACCTCGAAAAGGACGGCATCAATGATAAATTTGCGTTTCACAACAGTTATAGAAACTGATATCAACTTCTACTTGACTAATACAAATTGCCGAAAAATAGTAATGGTATATGTGTATTACGAAATAATAGTGGTCAGTCAAACAATAAATTATAATGAATTATCAAAATATTTACTATTTAATAATAAATAATAAAAATATATTTAAACACAACATCTGTACACAGTACAAACGAAGTGGAATAATGAAAAAAACACAATTAAACGCGACAGAACTGAAAAGTTTTTAAATTTTTCGAAATCTCTAGTTGATCAGACAGAAATAGGAAGAGAGTTCCAAGCAGGAGGACCACAAGTAAAAATGTTAAAATGTAGAAAAATATGAAATGTGACATTTTCAATATTATTTTTTGGAATCGCCTTGAAACAATCGTGAATACAAAAAAGTCACGTAAGACAGAAAAACTTGAAATTGGTGAATCCCAAACAAACAATGGAGTATGTCTAAGTCCTCGTTGACAAATTTAACGTTGAGTTTTCTTATATTTCATTACATTTTGACAATCCAATTCTATTTATGTACATCTAGAAACGATGCATTAAATGTTGATATAATTTTAACTGGATATGAGCAATTATACTGTGATAAATTTATTTAACCGATATTTTCATTTCGAGATAGCTTGCAAACCGAACATCCGATTTGACTATCCGAACAGATTTTGTTTGATCCAGCAACGAAATCGAATTGTGTCACTTTTATCGTTTACATATATTATGTTTCCACGCTTTCTTACCCCCAAGTCGTCGCATAGTATACTTTCATCATCTGAAATGTCTCAGAGATTCTTGTTGAAAAGTGGTATATTGCTTATCTATAGCAATCATTTAGAACGAGCAAAGAAGAGCTACCTCTGGCGTGTCGCGAGATCTCTTTGAGCAGCTTCTTCCAAAGCACCTCATCGGACAAGGTTCGATTGTACTCGATGTAAATCTTGTAGCCCATCCGCTCCAATGACTCCTCAATCGGGTGCATGTGAAACTCGAAGATTTTCAATTGATCGTCTTTCAGGTAGAAGATCCCGATATTCTTGTACTCCCTCGGTCGCCATGTATACGCCTTGAAAATGGCGCTGAACACGTCGCCGAAGTCTTTGTAGGTCAGCGATACCCGAGTGAGCATAGCAAACTCATTCTTGTGCCCCAATGGGGCGGCGAAGCCTTCCGAGGAGATCACCGGGACTTTGTAGCGAGCTGTCGAATAGCGAACAACATTGGCCAGTGTGAAGGACTCCACAGGACCGAGCATCACGTTGGCCAACCCCTTGCTGAACATGTCGATAGCACGCAGAGGCCCCAGAGAGATGTCCATGCCGGAGTTACTGGCGTGCATCCCGATGTGGGTGTTGCTGAAGAGATAGTTCTGACGTTTGACCGCTTGAATGGCCAACTTGACCGCCGGTTTCACCTTGTACAGACTGCACCGGTGCTCCTGGGCCGGGAGAAGGAGTCCGATCTTGATCTCACTGGGCAGTTGGAAGCTAATTGGTTGCTCCTCCTCTCCCGCTGCAGCCCCCCGGAAGCACAGTAGCACCAGCAGGAGTAGGGGCAGACACCAAGCAGTCCCCATTCCGCTCTCAAGTTAGCAGATGCAACAATGTTGCGGCTACACAGTCCCTTGAATGCAATCGTCAGCTGCTTGGTTGCCAAGCAACGCGCGAAACATCAGATTGGCCAGATCAGCGACGTAGTTATGGAACCAATCAACCAATAAATGCATGCCACCGTTAAAACAGAGAGAATCCCAGTGAGCCAATCGCTAAAATACTTGTGTACGGAAATATAAAATTAAACGCGTCCGCTAGCTCGGAATGTAGCCAAAGAATGAAAGAAATATCACTTGCAATCAATGTACAAATCGAAGGCTGTCACCGTTTTGATGGAAGCACGCCAGATTGCATATCATTAACAGGCGTATAAAATGACGTGTCTACATATAAAAACAGAACTTGCAGTGTTTGTTTAATGACTAACAGTGCGTTGTAGCAGGGTTTCGCTGTCCCGTTTGCGGGATGTTAACAGGCAGTTGCTTTTAAGGAAAACGGTGCGTTGTTGAGTTGTTGTTTTTTTGTGTCGATGCACTCTCATTATCTTGGCAGCTCGTGACTGATTTTCTTTTCTTTGGCATTTTGTCGCGAATTACAATCACTATGTCAACTTTTTAATTTCAATGTAATTCAATTTTTAACTCTGCTTGTACTGTATATTCATTAGTTAACCAATTAATCGATTGTTCTGGAAATCTGCAGTATATTTTATGATTATAATGCTTTAAAAGAGACGTATAGTTTTGGTTGTCTCAAACGGAACCTGTGGCACCCATACTGATGAAATTTAATCAACAAATAGTGCATACCCTGCCTCACCAATCAAAGGGTGGGTTTAGGGATGGTTTATTAGGAGATAGCGAACACATAGAAGACATACAATTATTTTGGGTAGCTGTCTATGTTTTTAATATTATATATAAGGCAATATCCTTTAAGATTACATTTCATTTGCATTAATTCTTATCGACCACATAAGTGACTGCTTAGAATACATCAGTCATCCTCTTAATCGTTTGCGTATTTTCCTAGTGTTACGTGATTTTAGTACCATTACAATCTAAGTCTATGCCAACTGTCGCAAATATCCTTGTAGTTGCTGGAATACATTGCGACACTTCCGGTAATGTCTGCGTTACGCTAGACTGTGCCTTGGTTTTCTCTCTGATCATCCTAGAAATTTGCGGTCACTCAATGTCTTTTCTTTCTCTGAAAAATCACACATAAAAGAGTATCCAACATTTAGAAACAAATATAGATAATCTGAAACCACAGTCCTCAATTATTCTAGACAAAGAATGAAGCATTCTATTCAAATGATATGGCCAATAATAATACTATATATAGTTTAACAGATATACAAAATATTAGGATTATATGATATATACTACTAAAAGTAGTAATAAATGCAGTATTTAAAAAACAGGGAATTTCAAATCTATTTCAAGAGGATATTATGTATCATATTGTTGTTACCGTCTGACACGATAACACTAAATCCTCATTTGCCTATTGCTTGGTACTTTTATGACCAGACCTTTCAATCTTCATTCCAACGATGCGGGATTTTCGATCCTAAAGTAAGAAACTAAATGTTGCGTAATACTTGCAGTAAATTAATAGACTGTTCGAAACTGCATTGCATTCAGTGCTTTCTTTGCCGGTTATTTTTAGGTGCTACGTTGGGTTTCAATTATTTAACAGAAGTCAGTCAGTTAGTAGTTTCTTCTCCTTGCGGAGGTTGGAGATCATGGATTTCCACTTCCTTCGATCTTGCGCTAGTCACGTCACCTTGTCCACCATCCATTCTTTGATGTCGTCCATCTACTTTCTTCTTGGTCTTCCTTTTCCTCTCATATCTTCGATTCTTCCGGTTATCACGTCCTTCTATCACGACTCATGTCTCAGAATGTGACCACAGAACTGCAATTTCCTTGTTTTGGTGTGGATTAGAAGTCCTTTGATTGAAACTGCCAACTCTAGGACCTTCACGTTGCTGACATTTTGGAACACCCTCACCTTCACTATCTTTCGCAGTGCCCACATTTCGGTCTCATTTATTCTTCTCTCCATTAGCCTTCGTAACCAACCAAGCCTCCAACCCGTAGATTAAAACCGACCACACGTACTGTGTGTTGTTAAAAGACTTAGGCTCGTCATCATTATTAATTTGATGAGCATAATATTTTCTCCATCATGTTAAAAATTCCACGAGCAATTCCAATTCTTTTCTTAATCTATATTTCGCATCATGACATCAGTTACTGTCCTGCCTAAATATAGCATAGATTAAACTTGTTCTATTTCCTCATCCAGAACTTAAATATGTAACTTTGGAGAACTATCTTCAGTACTGGCATTAATTTCGTTTTTGTGTTTATTTTTAATCCAAACTTTTCCCATCCTTCTAAAACATATCGATCATTCTTTGCAGTTCTTTTTCGCTGTTTGCCACTGTGTCATTTTCGTACCTGACGTTGTGTCTTTATTCCTCCAATACTTATTTCGTAAACTAGGTTTTCTTTCAAAACGATCATCGACCATTCTTCATATAATGTTAAACAGTGATGGTGACGATACGCATCCTTGTCTAACGCCTCTCTTGATCTGTATACTATTAGTATAGCTTTCTCCGACTTTCACTTTCGCTTCTTGTTGCCAGTATAAATTCTGAAAAATTTGTTGATCTTTGCCGTCAATATTAACGTCATTTAACTTTTTGGATAGGTCTACATACATTACTTTGTCAAAGGCTTTCTCATAGAATACTACTTTCAAGTAATATAATTCTAAAGTATATATATATATATATATTTCGTTTTAAAACGCGGGTAATACTAAATCAATTTTCGGAAAAGTGAAATTAAGGCTTCATTAAAATGAATTAATCATGCGGGTAGTTTTCCTCCAATAGCGTCCAGATTAACTTTAAAGAATTTATTATAAAACTCGAGTGAATAAATTTGATTGTTTGACTGAAAAGAAATCCAAATATGAATATACGGGAGCATAGTGTATGTAGATCCTAAACCATTGATGATGACCCAAAATACTCTAAGGTGTGATGTCGTCACACTGCATGAAGAAGTATTAGAGTAAGCACAGAAATTCGAATATCCAATGCTAAATGCGACAGTGAAGTGAAAAGAGGAATTGGCATGTGATATCCAACGTCAGAATCTGAGATGACTGATGAGGCACTAGACAACAAAGCATTTTAACAAGAGTAATAAATCTCTTTTCACATCCACTACTGGTTTATTGTGATGATATTTTGTGTGAAAAAACGATATGTTGAAGAATGTACATTTTTATGATTTGGGGATTGAACGTTCGAATTTCCAGCAAAACAATTCCTACAGCGTTGCTTAGATTTTCCATATCTGAAATTATTCATTGCAAAAACAAAATTCGGGAAAATACTAAAAAATGTAGAATTGGGCAGACGAAAACAGAATGTTCACATAGGTTTGCTTTTGCTAATCAGCCTAATTGACAAAAGGTTTTCCAAATTATGCACACATGTACTGAGAAAAGAATGTTTATATAGGTTTGCTTTTGCAAATCAGCCTAAGACAAAAGGTTTTCCAAAACTATACACACATGTACTGAGAACAGGAGCTGGCAGGAGGAGATGGAAGCCAACAAAATGATTAACCCACAGCGAGTGACGATATTTTCCCCTTTGCATTTATGACTTCGAATAACTTCGAGAACTATGAAATTTTGCCCTTATAATGTGATTAATGATTGTTATTTAGTTTCTTCCTCTTTTATACTGAAACTTCATAATTTGAAATAAGAAACTATCTATCAGAAGTGTTTTCTACGGACTAAATAAGCTCTAACTTGGATTAAATTATGCACAAGTGTTCTCAGATAAATGTTGTAAATCGTTGGAAAGGTTCTTAAGAAACTGAATATTTAATGAACATTAATAAATAGCTAATCTTAGTATAGAATTTTTGAAAATCCATCCAAGCATCAATAGCAGTAGTAGGCAATGTGTCGTATCTAGCCCACTTATAAATAGATTTGATGACGTCACTGGGAATTCCTTTAGCAACTATGGAAATTCCCCTAGCAACGAAAGTAGGTCAGCCAATCAGAGCGTAGTACGTCATATCTCAAGGTCATTGTCAAGGTCATC
>JAUYWV010098554.1:0-13760 GCA_032274565.1 Nematoplana nigrocapitula | reverse complement strand
TCTGAATATTATAGTGCGTGTTGGTGGTTCATTGTGTATTAGAAATGAAATAGAATTCACTAATATCCACCCCTCAAAGAAACATTTGTTGTTTTCAAAGAGAATTAAATTTGGGAAGCTCTCCATGTTACCACATTTCGAGGGATCTATCTATACTGTGGTAAGCGTTCTTATTATTTGACCCGATGTAAATTTAACTAACGAAATTTGTGTCCAAAATCAAATATTCTAATTTAATTATTGGCAGATATTGAGGAGGTACCAAATTATTTTTTCTTCTCTTCAAATTAAGGGCTTCATAATTATGCTTTATATAAGCGACATCAGATGGAAGTTCTAAATATACGCGCATATTTCCCTGCTATCATCTACATGCCTAAGAGAATAATATAAAGACAAGAAGGCACTTGGAATCTTGGATAGGAAAAGTGTTTTATACCTTTTTACAGGGGGCTGCGGAGCGGATTCAGCTAGGTGAGAGATAATGCTCTCTCACAATTCGGAACCTGAGGAGAGACAGAGGGGTGGATCTACTCAATTTGTCGAAACGAGGGTCTTCCTTCTATTATCTTCCTGGGAGGAAATCTTTCAAACACCCTATTAAGCCTGACAGATAAAATACCAATCTATTAGGTGGGTATGACAGTAATTTCCACATTAGGAAGAGATTAGAACTTCATCGCCATCTCTTGAATGGCTGCGCTGCTGACAATCGTTGAATCTCCAGCTACTTCTCCACCCCAAAAACAATCAGATAAGCTAACAATGCGCTCATGCATACACTGTAGCTATATGGGGGAGAGATGAGCGCCCGGAAAAAGATTGGGGGGGGGGCATTAAAAAGAGAAAACAAGAGAGAAAAACAATATTTTCCCCGAGTGCACGAAGTACGAATTTAATTAAAATATTCGCATTGTAAGTACAGAATCACTACGAATAAACACATACGTTTTATAGCAATATACAAATATGAACAATTATCCATATTTGCCAATTTGCATAATTTCTCTTTGTCTTAGTAATAAAAATATTGTTTACAAAGAAATATATTTACAATTTTTAAATTCGTCTTTCCATCTCCAATAATGTTGACCAGTGGCCCGCTGCAGCTACGCGTGCAAGTGTTGTTATGACTAAAGCACAACGCGCTCATTTTCTCAATCGCTCAGTTTCCGCTAGCGCAGCGCCGTAGTATTGCTTGAGTAATCTTGCTTACAGAGTGTGAGAGAATAATAGATCAGCTTGGCCGAGTGTGCTTTCAGCTTTAAGCCAGCTAGCCAGCCTGTGTGGGAATGAGTGAGTGAAACAATTCGGGCTAGCTCTCTCTCTCTCTCTCTCTCTCTGTTAGCAAACTAACCAATCAGACAAAGTGTTCTAGCGTTACGCGACCCAGGAATCACGCAGTTTTCTTAATAATATAAATTGGCTAACGCTGTATAATATAAGGCATATACTCTACAACAGTTTGTGATAAAATGTTGGAGCTCATTAAAAGTTTATGCTTCACAATATCGTTATAGATTGCCAATCTAGTTGATGTATATATTCTTCAATATATAATGTATATACTGTATGGACTGGCGTCGAAAATTTTATAACAGCGCTGCTAAGAAAAGCATCTTCATGCACCCTGAGGGACTCCCTTAACACTCATTTAGGAGAAAAAATCCAAATTTAATTAATGGCTGGATGAACACTTGCATCATCCTCGCATCTCTCTAAGATAGTCTGTCTGTCGAGAGAAAGGGAAGGATACGACGAGGACGCATCATTGAATTTACCACCCCTTGTTTATGTCTTTATAATATTTAATGTAAAGTTATACTAGATAAAACAAGACAATTTCACTCATAGCGCCTGTTTAGATAATAAAGTTGTACTAAAAAACAAGACACCACTCAGGGCGCCTATTTAGATAATAAAGTTGTACAAAAAAAACAATTTCAATCATGGCGCCTATTTCGATAATAAAGTTGTACAAAAAAACAGGACAATTTCACTCAGGACGCCTATTTCGAAAATAAAGTTATACTATAGATAAAACGAGGAAATTTCACTCATGGCGTCTATTTCGACAATAAAGTTGTACTATAGATAAAACGAGACAATTTCACTCAGGGCGCCTATTTCGAAAATAAAGTTATGCTAGATAAAACGAGACAAATTCACTCAGGACGCCTATTTCGAAAATAAAGTTATGCTAGATAAAACAAGACAATTTTACTTTCACTCATGGCGCCAATTTCGATAATAAAGTTATACATGATAAAATGAGGAAATTTCACTCATGGCGTCTATTTCGATAATAAAGGTGTATTAAAAAAACAGGATAATTTTACTCAGGACGCATATTTCGATAATAAAGTTGTACTAAAAGACAAGACAATTTCACTCGCAAAAAATGAAAAATAATGAACGGTCATCATTAGGAAGATTTTTTAGGGGGGGTCACGTGCTCCCTACCCCTCCTCCGCGTTCGCGCTTATACATATAGGGTAAATGCGTTTTTTTAATCTGGACCCCCCCCTCGAGGTTTTTCTGGTTGAGCCACTGCGCATAAATTAGTTTTCTTATTTCTACATATATAACTTATTTTAGTTTTTGAAGATTATACTCTTAAATGAAACTATTTAAAGTATCATTCAATATCTATATATATATCACTGTCTTCTTAATCCTTTCGCTTTTGTTCGCTGACTACCAAATATACTGTTTATACTTCGAAGATGAGTGGGATGTTTTTCCCTCGAGTATATAGAAAATAAGTTAAGCTTTATTAAACAAAAGTCGGTAGGTAATTGTTATTTTTGGTGTTGTATGTTGTTGAATTGTTTTTTTTATATCATTTTAGATTGACATGAAATTTACATTAAAAATTTCGGTTGTTGGTCGCATTACAGTGTATATAGCGAAAACATATCCGTCCAATAAACGAGGTCGCCTCAAAGGGAAGCTGTTTCATTTGTATTATTTACCGCGAATTCAGGCTCATGGAATATGCAAAAATGAAATCCATTATTAATGGTAATAAAAAATTAACTTTGATGGATTTCCGTCTTAGAATGTTATCAAGTCATTGTTATTCGTCTTTTTCTATAATCATATAGTCAGAAATTCCTTGCTATAGAAATGGATCGTACTAACTGAGCTGAACCTACAGTAAAATGTTAGGTAGACTTGACAGAAAGTGTTGTAAGCATATTCTTGTGTTGTGGACATTCAAATTAAACAGAAGTAGTTTTTCAAATGTTTAGGAAAAGGAAACTGACTATTAATTCATTCTCAAATCCGGCATGTTTTTCCGTTGTTTGTTCATTCAACATCATCAGCGCAAAATTTCAATTTCATTTTTACAAGTCCAAGAAAGAAGAAACAACAGTGTAACAATATTTTCTCTGTTAAAAAAAACTTTTCATTTCATTAAGGCAACCTATATGCGTCCAATATGGAAACGCTTTTCTCACATTCATTCTTCAAGCCTTTAAAATTTGTAGATTCTTTGAAATGCAGCTTTTTCATATATGTGGCTGGAAAATCAGTACACTTTAATAATATATTTTGACGTTAAAAAGATATCAGGCCCAGAACGTTATGTGTAAGATATTTAAGCAAGATATTTTTTATTGCCACGACTATACAAGTTTCATCGGAAAGAATGCTTTAGGGCTCTTTAATGAATTGATCGCCCGATATAGATTTAAATAATTGTCTGACAAAAACTTGTCGAAAATGGTTGACCAGGTTTACTTCAGATCATTTCGACTGAATTTATAAAACATAATGTGTAACTTTCTTCAAATACATTTATTCTCAAAGGAACATAAAGACAAAAGTGCGCCCTACTTACTGTACATAGGATGGCACACATCACACACACACACACATACACACACAGACAAAGGTTGCACTAAATATTTCTGGCACAGAGTACCTAATACGCACTTATTCCAGTGTTCACAAAATACATTTATATATGAAGGTCAGTTAGATAAAAGAGCAATTGCATTTTGACGTTAAAACTAAAAATAGCCATAAACTCATAAATGCAATGTGTACCGTGTTATATAATGCGTACATATTATTTAACTATTTCGGTATCTAACATTTTCAACCCTAATTCATATTTTACATTGATAAACTATGTACTACTTTTACAGTAGTATAGTAGTAATTATATTTTATTTTTACAATGATGAAATAAAACAAAATGTTTCTGGAGAACACGCAAGAGAGAGGATATATAAATAATATGACGATAAAAAACTTTGGAGACAATATAATGAAACGTCAGATATATAAATTTTCGCTGGAAAATTAATTACATCCGTTTTTCTTTTTCCTCATATGTGAATTGTATACGACAACCAGTGCTTAAAATTGGGCTGGGAGTAGGCAGATATATGAAAAATTTCCATGGACCTAACTTTTTAATAAGGTATAATTATATAGCCGAAGATTTGCTCATCCTTGGTAAATTTTGCGTGTAAGAAATTTCTAGGAATCAACAACAGGGAAGCCAAACCCATAATTATGTATAGAGGTTTTAATCAATTTAATCATATTGAAAGTTTTTTATGTAGGTAATTTATTTGTTACAAAAAGTAAACGTAATGATCTATGAATTTAACAAGATGTTTATCAAATTATACTGTACGTATTATATTTTGAGACAGCTTTCAACCAAAACGTCATATCCACTTTATGAGTTAGCTTGGTAGGTATATGGCATGTACTATAGAATTTAATCCCTTTTGCTACACAAATAACAATACTGTACTGAAAATGTGCTAATAGTTCCAATTCTACTGTAGCTGAAAATTCCTCTGAGAATAATGCTATATACATACACAACAAACACAATTTTGTTCTCGGGGTTTCCAACAACATTTTCTAATACAGAGCAATAGTCTGGAGAAGCTGTAAAAAACAATTGAAATAACTATTTACAAAACAACCAAATTTGGGCCAAATTTTCCGCTTTTCTTGTTGTAAAAACTACGATATTATGATGAATGCAATTATAAAAAACACACAAATTATATCGAAGTAAAACATTTGTTTTTCATCGATGATGATATAGTGTGCGATTTTGAGAAATTCAGCGTATATTTGAAAAACTCAACTTAGAAATAGATGTTTGTTTTAGTACACATACCTTCGCCTCCTTGTGGTTCATACATTTTTGAAATACTCTCTTCAATACTGCGCGTGATTATATTAGCTGTGTTGTATTGTGGGTGACATTTTAATAGAACCAACACAAGTTTTGCTGACCAAATAATTAGATGCACTTCGAACAAATTCTCTTAGAGGGTGCGCAATTAGAAAGGCAGCGTATGTACAGTATGTCTATGGAAATTATTGTTTTCATAATTATATAATATACACACTTTATTTCACTGACTTAAAAACTGATTTTTAATCCCCACAGAATACTTCGTAGAGTATAGTGGACTTCAACGCACCCCGAGGAAATTTCCAGTGACCTTGACATACTTCTAACGTGACGCGCTCTAAATGATCGATTATGTGGCGGCCTCTCTGATTGGCTGACCTATACTTTTGGCGTCATCAAGGATTTCCCTGATGATGCTATTTTTAGGTGAGTTGAAGTCCACAGAAAGCCCTTACTACTAATTAATGACAGATATAAATAGATAGATACACATAGCAAACAGTAAAAATGAGTTCAGTACATTGTAGATATAGTGCCACAGAACGAGTTTTCCTTGCTTCTTCAATCTCGAACATAATGTACATACTCCATAGTGAAGAACTTTATTTACTCTGAAATATATAAATATAAATAAATAAATATATTTAACCACAAGACCGAATCGATAAAATTAATCTGATATATGATAAGATTTCATTTTCTCTTTGAATTCAAACCAATCAATTACAACGCGATATAATTCTGTCCATTACCGCGAAACACTATAAGTACATAGATAGAAAATGTTCAGATCACTAATGTACACAGCTGTAACGATTTTTATTTTAATTTAACTGTGCTGTATAGACGCAAAATCGTTTAGTCGTCTTACTTGAATTTGTAGATTTTGTAGACTTTGTATAGGAGGGGCATTCCATTAGGTTTCAAATTCGATTCAGCCGGCTGCTTTTCTCATTTTCACCGTTTCGCCTGATTGAATTGTCCTTTCAACTCTGATGTCTCTGTTGAAATGGTATGGACACATGATGAGAAGGGAGGAGGTTATGCGGGGAAAGGAGTCATGGCAATGGAAGTGCAAGGAAGGCGTAAGAGGGGGGCGACCGTAAGATGGATGGACTGTGTGTGGGACGACCTCATAGGGAGAAACGATTGACGGGAGATGAATACCTTCTTTAAATACATCTATTTGGCTCATATGCTGATTGATATTATACAAAAAATGTTTAATTAAATGCTTGTTTTCAATGCATTATTGGTACTTGTAAGTGTAATTGCAATCAGCTTTCGTGATTGTAAATACCTATATCCGAAGGTTTTAAATACTTGGGCAGGACACTGACAAGCGACGTATCGTGTGAGAAAGAAATCCGAACAGAATGATACTAACTGAGAAAGCAAGCCTGAATATGGAAAAAGAGGGTACTAAAACATTAGTGGGGAGAGTACTGCTATATATGGATCAGAGACGTGGACTCTGAAGGCGGGAGATGTGAGACTGGATGGTTACGAAATGGGGTTCTGACGGCGGTTAGAAAGAATCAGTTGAACAGAGAGAGTTTCAAATGTGAGGAGATATTGAGAAGAGTCTCCGAAGAACGCTATCTATAGTCTGGACGATTCGTATAAGTGCCAGAAAAGGTGGATGGGTCATGTGCTATGCCATGACTGCCTTCTGAAAAAGTGATTGAGGAAAGAATGCCTGAGAAGAGATGACGTGGAAGACGGAAAAGGAGGATGCTGGACGATCTACTTGAGGAAAGACCTTACGCTTCAATCTCTGAAGCGGTTAACCCAAGACAAAAGGAGATGGCCGAACTAAAAACCTTCTTTCTGGCGCAGAGAATTAAAGAAGAAGACCCTGAAGGAGACAGAAGCGTTTCAAATTGTACGGATTTGGCAAACCTCTTTTACTTTGGCCACTTTTAAACAATTTTGTTGAATTTAAAAACAATCATATAGGAGAAAAAGTGAATAAATGAGATAATAATGGCACGTGACTGGGCCACATTCGAGGTACTTCCATTGTTGCTCGATGTGTCTTGGAAATAATTTCTGACTCATTTGTAAAGAAGGCAGCAAATCGCAAGTTATAATCACTCAGTCACAGTGCAATAGCGTGCGTATATATATATATATATATATATATGTGTGTGTGTGTGTGTGTGTGTGTGTGTGTGTGTTTGTCGCTTTGCACTCATTCTACACGTAGAGTGAGTATATGGAGCCAGATTGTTACAAACTGAGTCGTCCGTCCGTCTCACTTACGACAGACAGAAGCAAGAAACAATTTCGAGAATTAAGCTCGCTCTTTTGTCCATGGTCGAGAGTGGGTTGTTGAGCACGATTTCCCATTGATCGTGCGTCTCATCCGCCCCCCTTAGTTTCGCAGCCAAATGAGGTGACATTTATCGATTGGACGTTCGGAGCTTCATTCTTTGTCAGGGGTACTTCGCTGTCCGTCAGAGTTGGCGCTTGCATGAAGATGCCGAGCATTCCTGGAAATGAAGTTGATTTCAGATATACTGTACAGTATAGCAGAAAACAGAAAGCTGTAATTATAGCATAGGTGACTTTTTATTGGGCTCATAGTTCAAAGTAATGCCTGTAGACCTATCCGAAATGTTAAAAGACATTAATATTGACGGTAAAGATCAACAAACTCTTTATAGAATTTATACTGGGAGCAAGAAACGAAAGTGAAAGTCGGAGAAAGCTACACTAATAGCATACAGATTAAGAGAGGCGTTGGACAGGGATGCGTATTATCCATAGAAATCGGAACGCCACACCGCTTTGACTAGAAGGCACATTTTTCAAAAAGCGTGGACCTTCCTTGACCGCTGTCAGCGGGTATAGAACCGTTGATTTCCATTCATTTCAGTGCAAATTCACATAATTTCAAAGAGGCAAAACTACATGAAATATAACACAGTTATGAATAAAATTATATTAAAATGTGCGTCTTGATGAGAGCTACAATAATAATAACTTTACTTAGTTTTCTCAAACTTCAATCGGTATACAGAGATATCTATAGATCATATTTGCTTTAAATGCCCCATGGCCATTAGGTTTATTTCATATAGAACTTGTTTGTTTCATAAATTTATTAAATGAAAATCTCTGACCACTTATAGAGAAAAAAAAACAATGAACTTTACTCACCAACTTTTTAGAGATATTTACGCTATCACTTGACTTTTGTACACTCTGAACGAAGGTGGTCAAAAATGTATTCCCTCGAGAAATTCTGGCCAATCAGCTGCAAGATAAGCAGTTGAGGCGATCGATAGCTCGCTTAAGCGATGCCTGTCTTAAGGTGCGGCCACCACAATGCAAAAGTCCCTCAAAGTTCCTTCTAGTCAAACGACGTGGTGTGGCGTTCCGATTTCTATGGTATTATCACATCACTGTTTAACTTATTGAAAGACCTGGATACGGAATCGGTATTGAAGGAATAATAACAGACAACATCAGGTACGCAGACAATACAGCAACTGTGGCAAACAGCGAAGAAGTGCAAAGAATGATTGATATGGTTAAGGAGGATGGGGAACAGATTGGATTAAAATGAACACCAATAAAACGAAAGTAATGGTAGTTAGTACTGAAGATACTGTAGTTGTCCAAACTCACATATTAATTAATGTTCAGGATGAGGAAATAGAGCAAGTTCAATATATGCGATATTTAGGCAGGACAGTAAATGATGATGGAAGAAGCGAAATAGAGATAAGGAAAGGAATTGGAATGGCTCGTGGAATTTTTAACATGATGGAGAAAAAGACTTTTAAAACATACGTGCGGTCAGTTTCAATGTACAAATGCAAGGCTTGGATCATTACGAAGGCTATGGAGAAAAGAATTGAGGCGACCGAAATGTGGACATTGAGAAAGATGGGGGAAGTGAGGGGGTTCTAAACGGTCAGAAACTAGAGGTTCCCAAAGATAAAATGTGTAAAAAATCAGCTTCTAAAGAAATTGCAGTTTATGGTCACATTCTGTGATATGAGTCGAGGGAGAAGGACGTCATGAACAGAAGAATCGAAAGTATGAGAGGTAGAGGAAGACGAAGAAGATAGTCGATGAACGACATCAAGGAATGGACCGGATGGATGGTGGAGAAGCTGGCGAGACAATAAGCGCAAGACCGAAGGCAGTGGAAATCCAGGATCTCCAATATTCGCAAGGAGAAGGAACTGCTGACTGACTGCCAATTGTTAAAAGATTAGTTGCAGTATTTGGTTTTATAAATGTTAAGCGCCAAACTATAATCAACTATCATTACTTTTATTAAAAGATTCAAAGTTTCCTGCTAATTTCAGCATTTTTATAAGCTCTAAGTATAAAAGGGTTTGAGGGAGACGTTTGTTCCGTGTGTTGGCCAACAAAGTGATGGGGGGGGTCCCAGAAAGTCAAATTTAGAATCCGTGCAGTCAATTACAGTGAAGCATCGTTACTCCGGACTCCGTTATTCCGAAAATCGCGCGCAATCCGGACAAATTTATCTTGGAACGGATTTCCGCGATGCATCTTCTCTTCATTAATCCGGAAATTCGCGTTCCGAATCCGGAAAATAAAAAAAACGGAACAAACGGTTCAGTTTGCTAAAGAAATCTGATTCATTAATCCAGACGGGAACCAGCCGCGATCACAGCGTTTCATCAAAGCGCTTCGAAAACTTGCTGTTAGGTTTCATTGTCTAATTCAGATTACAATGTCTTCTTCACGAACTTTTGTCTAACCAAGCGTCTTGCATGGGCAAGCCCGGTGTGTGTGCATAGCGCATTTATAGCGGTACAAAGGACGTCTTTTCGGTTAGGTTTAGGGTTAGGGTTAGGTGAATTTTTATTCCGAACGGAATAAATTTTATTTTGTAACAATTTATCATCTTTCATTCTTTTCTAATAACTTGCAACTTTGACAAGAATTCTCAGTCAGTTAATTTGCATTTCTAGCTTCTGCGTAAAATGGCTACAAATGAAGATGCTGGTTTGGCCGCCAGCAGTATATGAGCAGTTGTATACTCACACATACTGTATATACTGTAGATGCTATTCAATTGCCAGTGAAATAGTGACTCATTAGTCCAGGGTTTTTTCTGGGATCCAAACTGTCCGGATTAACGAAGCTTTAATCATTGCATAGTGTTTGAGCATTAGATTATGGGAAGAGTGTAGTGGTGTATAGATCAGTATTTTTCAATCGGTAGGGTATACGGGACCCTTTTTTAGGCAGCCCGCAGAGGGAACATAAGACGACCCTCCTGTCCGTATAGTCTTTTGATGACACCTCGGGCAAGCGTCATTTCCAGGGATACGACGAAGATATTC
This sequence comes from Nematoplana nigrocapitula, assembly GCA_032274565.1. Classification (NCBI taxonomy): domain Eukaryota; kingdom Metazoa; phylum Platyhelminthes; order Proseriata; family Nematoplanidae; genus Nematoplana; species Nematoplana nigrocapitula. The sequence continues at coordinate 3,251 of JAUYWV010098554.1, read as the reverse complement.
GCAAGAGGACATCGGATGTCTCTCAGAGTGGAAGAGATCTTGATGGGTCAACGACCTGGAGGGACAAGTCGGCCAAGTGGAAGATCTATTTAAAGTAGGCAGCGATTGAGTGAAACCTACGCTTTTAACGTTGGTCTGCTGGGGGGGGGGGGACTGAGAGTAATCCAAAAAGCGCACAAGAAGATTCTGCTACATTTCGCAGCGTTTTCTAATCGAAGCTTGATACAGTATCATTGGTCTTTGTAATGAAAATCTCTACAATTTCTGTTCTAATCTGATCAGAAGATTCTTTTCCAGGTGCTGTTTCTCTCGATGTGCGCTCATTGAATTTCAGCTATTGATTTCCTGAATTCCTCACTGTCTGAACCGTTATTTTCTCTGTGACATATTTATTTTACCAAACGCTGCTATTCATCATCATTAGGTACCATCTTCTATTAGAAAGTTGTCAACCATAACACGTCAGTTGTACCTGTTCTCAGCTTTCCTCTTTGCAATCCTGATGTTTTTACTTTCGCTGTATTTCCTAATATCGTCTCCCCAAGCTTCTTCTCTTTGCCGACTTCTGCCCGTTTCCCTTCTAGAACCAAACCATATAACTGCTCTGAGGATCCCCTCATGACATATCCTGCAAACTTCACTTTTCTTTTGATCAGACTTTCAACTCCGTATTTCGTATTTCCAATTCTTTTCAAGACTTCGTCATTGGTCACCTTTTCAGTCCAGCTTATCTTCAAAAGTCTTCTGTAACACCACATTCCAAATGCATGTAGTTTTTTTCTATGATATTTTTCTAAATGTCCATGCTTCGCTAGCATACCCTACTACTGAAAATATGTATTTTTAGTAATCTTTTCTTCAAATTAAGCTTGATGTTACTTCTCAAGAATTCTTTAAATTTCCTAAAGTCACTTTTCGCCTTTCCAATTCTTCTTCTTACTTCTTCTTCGCATTTACCATCCTCTGTAATCCATCTTCCAAGGTATTTATGTTCAGTCACTTGTTTAAATTTTTCGCCAACAATCTGATTTCACATTTTATCTTTTCTTTTCTCTCTATCGCCATTATTTTCTTCTTTTCAGCGTTCAGGCTCATTCCAAAATCCGTACATTTATTATTAAGTGCATTGACCATTTGCTGTAATCCTTCCATACTATCCGCTATTAATACCAAATCGTCTACAAATCTGATGTTGTCAATATTTTTTATTACTTATTTGTTTTTTCCACAACTCGTTGGGTGCTATTTCTTCTGCTACCATGACTATACATGGCATATTCTGATGGTTCGTTCCACAGTCTGCCCCCTCTAGCATGTAAACATAATGTAGTCTATTTTCTTACGCGTGATACTGTATGGTGACAACTACAGTACGCAACACAGGAATTGCTTGTGACGAATGCTGCGTGCCAATAGACTGTTCAAAGAAGGTTTTCTTTAGTCCAGAAAGCCCCCGACTTCTTCCTTCATCAAACAGGACTCTCGATCATCACCACCTGGAACTGGGTCAATTCCATAGATTTTAATAATAACCTATATTGTTAATGTCGTTGGTCAATTCTATCTTCGGGAGGTCATTCTAGAATTGTTCTTTCTATTTATTCTTGTTGTGACGTGTTGATAATATCTGTGGGACTTCAATCCGCATGGTCTCACAAATATATTTCTGTCGTTAAACGGATTGTAACCTATATCAGTGAGTTGGTTGAGTCTTTTGACAGAAATGTTCCAATACGCCATACCCTTTCTGGTCCATTCCTGGTCTGAAATAAGTTTGCCCACTTTATCTGCGTGTCCTGTCACTGCGATAATATCAATGTTCAATTTATCGGTTTCACTAATAAGCATTTTCAGCCAACCTTGATACAGACTCATAGTGTTCCATTTTTCTATGCGTATTGCCTTCCCATTACTCTATTATTCGTCTGGTTTCGAATTTTTATCAGTTCTTTGCCATATTTTGTACTTATTTGCCAATTAATTAATGAATAATGAATTAAATTAATCGATTTGATGTTGCTGTAAAGTATTTATATCTTTATTATTGTAAACAATTTTTTGTAATCTACGACCTCGTATCAGCATAAAATAAATGAAGTTCTATTGGCTTCTTGCTTTTTTGGCAAACCAGTTCACTCTGATTAATTATTTTACTCTTCGCTTTATTTACAGTTTGTGATATTTTTGACTCCATCTTTCGTAGTCGCATTGTTTTTGTCAAAAATCTAATATGATTGGGCTGATTCTAGCACGCAACAAACATCCAGTCTTTGTGCCGGAGTGTTCCAATTTAATTAATTGCTTCCTTTCTGAATTCCTCTCAGAACTCTGTCTATTTCACAAAATGATGCGATCGATGATAAGGGCCTGGTAAAATAAGAAGTAGAAATTGTTTCTCCTGTAAAACATCGAAGATTATCTAGTGAAAACCATGATTTGAATACAGCACGGTTCACAATATAACTATATTTTAATAAGTCTAAATGAAGACTGAAAATTTGTAGACATAACTTTTGTCAGTCAAATATCGACAAGTGCGACTTTTAAATTAGGCATAGAATTATTCAAAATTCGTTCGCACAAAATTAACATTTAGTAAGCGTCTTTCAAATAGAAAAATAAGGCAATTCATATATGACAATACCTTTATCAAATCTGTCTATCGGCATATTTCCCCAACTGTCCAATTTAACTACAGTACAACTCAATTAAAAAAACAAATATCCAAAACCTTCTAGTTGTTGATGAGACTAGATTCAACCTGCATTTGGGACAGTATACCATGAGCTAGCTACATGTAGGCAGCGTGAACACAACGATCTTCCAAAACTTCCTGACCAACCTTGGAGGGGTCATATTGGGGAAGAGTTTAACGCTGTAGTGGTGATGGTTAACGTACCAGTTCAGCGCAACTGTTTCATGGAGTACCAGAACTATTCTATTCGTAAACTTCCTCCACCTTACAGCCCCATTGAAATGGCGTTCACCTGTATGGAGGCTGCAGTGAAGCAACTACTGAACGAACGCATGGCGGTTATTATGGATCGCTCAATGGCTGCAGCTGCTGGTTGTTGTTGTTGTTTTGTTTGTTTGTTTTTGTTCAGCCGATCAGCTTCTTCCTGAACCACTTCCAGAATTTAACCGCGGCCGCGGGTTTCCGGCAGAGGTCCGCAGGTTCGTTGATGTTGAGCGACATACGTTTTTCCAGGGTCCCAGGGCATTCCCCAACTATGTGTTCCGTCGTCTCTTCG
>JAUYWV010098543.1:0-13762 GCA_032274565.1 Nematoplana nigrocapitula | reverse complement strand
AAGTTTTGTGAGTGGTCGATATCCTGAAGCAGCAAAAGTTACTGTATGGGCCGGTATGTCAGAAAACCATCTTTATGAACCCTATTTTTTCCCAGATAGCATTACAGGTGAATCTTATCGAGATATACTTCAACTTTTCTTCTTTCCGGCTTATCGTGCACACCATGACGTGGATAATATTTTCTTTATGCAAGATGGCACCCAGGCTCACACGGCTTTACTTACACAAGAAATGTTAAATGGAGAGCTCGGCAATAAAAATGTAATTGGAAAATTTATTTGGAGTCCATTGACCAGCATGCTCCCCTGATTTAAACCCTCTGGACTATTTTCTTTGGGGTTTTATTAAATAAATCATTTACTCTGGATGCATCGAGCCCTTTCAAAATGTTGAATCTCTCTGTGAAGCTATTTGTGATGCATTTATTCAGGTCAAAGCAAACCAGATGACTGCTGTTTCAAATGCCTGTTTTTTCATTTTGGAGGAGAGTGGATGAATGCATTAAAAATGAAGGAAAGCAACTTACATATCGTTAGAGTCTATGTTCCAATAGATATGGATAAACATTCATTATTATTTATTTGTTGTATCTGTTTTTAATGATAACTTATGTTTGTTAGGTATCAAATATTTTGTATTTTAATGTGTTTTTTCTATTGATAGTTATACAGAATTTGAATCAATAGCGAAATTATTTTAAATTTCATACATGGACATTGGTATATATAATTTTGTAAATTTAAATTTAAATTTCAAATAAGGATCAGTATAAAAATATTTCAGATATGTAGAACCAAAGTACAAAATTTGTAGTTAAAACGACTTTTATTAAAAAAGTTTAAAAGTTTTATAAACCAACGAGTTTTATGGGACACCAAGTATATATATTAAAATAACTGTATTTCATTTTAAAGATTAATACTAGGAGACAAATGATACATTCTACACATATTTTTTTAATGCATTTGCTTATGTCGAGTTTTACACATATCTCTTTATAAAGTGTTAAAATTTATTTTAAAATGTGGTGAAATTATTGACTCTATCATTTAGTAAACACTTTTTCCCCCAAAAGCGGTTAAATACTGCTGTGAAAAAATGATAGCACAATCTTAATGCAGTGAATTCTCTTTTTTTACATAAGGCTACAAAAACATCAAAGTCCTGGACCAAAATATACACAAAAAAACACATGTTTCTACATACATATGATATGATTTTCATTCATGTTTTAAATAATATTAATACAAATGCCATATTGAATTTATAAATGATTTAATTCATTAAATATATTCATATTCTTATAAAAATATAATAAGCAAAATTATCCACTTTCATCCACTACCCATCTGCTGTTTATTCACTGCCCATCTGCTGTCCATCCGCTGTTGAAGTTATATGTCATTATATTTATTATTAGATAATTAATAAATGTTGATAAAAATTTATCAAATTACTGAAAATTATTCATATTAAAAGTAAATTAATAATAATAAATTGACTATCAATGTTTATTGTAAATATATAGCATATTTAGCAGACAATATATTTGACAATAATATCTGAATTTTTGTTTATTTTGGAATGTATTTAAACATAGCATTCACTCTAACTTTAACATATCTCTATTTTTTTGGACAAATTTCATCTTTTTTATCAAGTATTTATCCATTATGAAAAGCTTTCAGTAAGTCCATTGATTGGTAAGAAGCATTTTTATAATTCCACGTGGATGATTATGATAAAACATGTTAAAAATTGAGTTAAGTGTTACATTTAGGATAAATTCTATATTTAATTACAGTATATTTCAATGGTCACCAAAATTCAAGTACTAATTTAAAATATTTCATACTCTAAATTACTATGTTTTTACAATAAACATTGACAGTGAGTTTATTGTTAATTGACCTGCAATATGAATGATTTTCAGTAATTAGATCAATATTTATACTGTATGTAGAGTTCTATTTTAATATTTTTAAGACAATTTCTGGTAGAGCTGAGAAAAATGATAATAGTGCAGAATAAAGCTTTATTGACTGGATTGAACTCTGAAATAATATCTGCAAACATTTTTCAAAACTATAAAGTTTTCTAAAAGTTTTAAAAACTAGGAATATTTTGAATCTATGTCTAGTCTCCAAATTCAGTTTTTCAAATGTTTTCCAAGCCAAATATAAACTCACCCAAAGACACATTTAGTAACACAATTGGATTTAACAGTTAAGTTCAGCAATCTTTAGATATGTTTTGTGAATGTATAGAAAAAGTTACTAAATTTGAAAGTTGAATGTTAAATCCCAAAATATATAGCTAAATAATTTGTTAAACTTACAAAATTTGTAGTTAAATATTAAATCTGAATTAGCTGCTAAGTTTTGAAAAGTTTTCTTTATTTGTAACTGAAATATTAAAATTAAATGTGTTGCTAAATGAGTAAAGAAAGTTTGATGTATGTGTGTTGCTGACTATATTAAAAAGTTAAATACATTAAAATACCATTTTAAGACCTTTTTGTTTTAAACAAACATTAATAATTATTTCAGATTTCTATAGGTTTCATGCACTTGCCTATATTTTGTTGGCTTAAATATTTAGCTTAAGTTGTAAATAAATAATTTCCCATTCTTTCTATTAATATAATATTTAATGTCATTACATTATGGCATAACTAGATTTATACCCCAGCTATTCTAAAAAGTTTCTCCAGATGGTCTTTTTGCATATATATTTTTAGTGCTACTCTAATCTAGACAAGTCAATAAAATATCTATTATAGTGGCCTTATGACTACTATTCCATTAAATGCTAGCTGTTTTAATTACCATTTTTATAAATATTTACTATAGAATAATCATATTTAGTATATTTATCAAATTTAAATTTTCACTAATTAATATAGCCCATTTTGATTGCCTCCCACATATAAACTAAGAATTATTAGAAAATGAGCATTTATAAGTTTCTACATTGGGTTTCATATTATATTTATATTTATATATATTATATTTATTTTTGCAGATAAGGTAGTAAATAATATAAAAAGACCAATATACTATAAAATTATATAGTTTTAATATTAATAACCTTTCTATATGTTTATAGGATTAACTCATTTATAATTTTATAATATTTATTTTAATTGAATGGATTGTTTTCAATAAGATTTCGTATCATCATTATTTTCACAATAAAGGGATCAAATGGTGATCTTGAATGTTTGGAGAAAAATATAGAAAACAAAGAACACAAAGAAGACACACAAGACCTAAAGAATGCTGCTTTTGACCTGACAGTTGTCAATGATGATATGAAATGGGAACATGGTATGCATTTATTTATGTTATCTAACCCATATTATATAAGACATTTCCTGATTATATGTGAATGTAATGATTTTAGTCTGAAGAGTAATGTTTCATTTTAAAGTGCAATTTCACATGGTAGTTATGAAACATTTCCATCAGTGTTGAAGTATAGTATGTGATGAAAAAGTGCGTTGATCAGGATTGTTAAGCATGGCAAATGGAAGACTGAGTACATGTGTATTTCCAAGATTATCATGAATAAAAATATTGCAAATAGAGTGTATTGTTAAGGCGGGCATCCTCGACTTACTAAGCATTGTGCTCCAAAAAGTCTTGTTGCAAGACTGGCAAGTCCTACACCACAATAGTAGTAAAAACGCACTATAAATCGATAATGAAAGTAAAAGAAGTAGTCTGTTGGCCATATATGTTGGGAGTGAAGGATGCAGATGTTTTGGTTGACAGGGTAGGAGACATAATATTCAACATAATATAATATGCTATTGTTGTCTGATGAATAAATAGAGAAACATTTTTTTAATTTTTCATTTGCAGAGATTGATTAATGTCCGACAGTAATCTATGAAACCGATAGCTAGCCAAGTGTTAGCAGTGTGACTATGTGCAGTTGTTTCACCAACTTTGTAGTGGTTGGTACCGAACGGGACACTTGGGGTGGCAAAGCTGAGTTCATCTTCTCCTGTCTCTCCTATGCCGTCGGTCTGGGCAATGTGTGGCGCTATCCCTATCTGTGCTACCAGAATGGTGGCGGAGCATTCCTCCTCCCCTATGTGATCATGTTGGTGGTGCTCGGCTTTCCCATGCTCTATCTGGAAACTGCTTTTGGCCAGTATGCGGGCTCAGGACCAATCACCATTTGGGAGATATCACCACTTTTCGCTGGTGAGTAGTATTGCCGTATGAGCATTGCTTATATTTTATTCAAAAAAATCTTATTATGTAAGACATGCATGGTTTTGCTCTGCTAGTAAGTAGTATGGCGAACCTAGGCACTTGTCCACCGCCTCACTCCTCCTCAAAGACTGCAAGTAATTACCAGCCAATATTGTTGATGTGGTAATAAGGTAACGGATGAAATCGCGAAGCCCCCCCCCCGCACGACGAAAGTACCTAACTGTCAAGTATTTTACCAGATACAACTTAGAAACTGATCACTAGCCATGAGCTGTTTAAATTGCTTACACATGGCAGCTGTTCATCTTTACTCCTCAACCTAACCCCTTGCATTCAAAAGGGCTAAATAGGAATCGAATATGAAAATAATAGGATGTAGGTCTAGTAGGTTTCATAATGCTGTCAATTATAACGATTCAATTTGAGTTTTTAATTTAAATCAGCTGCGGAAAGCACAGTTTCCTGATAGATTTGTACTGAAAAATTGTTGGATGGCGAGGATCATCTGCATTTCTACAAAATACACACTTTGAAGTGCGTAATTATTAGTCTTCCGAACTCAGTACGCTGTGTTGTCTTTGCCACGAATTATGCACCATTCATAAAACCCTCAATTTTGGACAGAAACTCACCCAGTTTTCAGCTCTGACATGAAATTATCCAATCCGTGTTCCTAGCTTCCCTCTCTCCACATTTTTCATAGTTGTCTTTCGGAAGTCGGCGACATCCTGCTTGTTTTAATATAGCCTTTTTGATTGCCACCTCCATAACATAGCCGTCTTCTATTTATGGTTCGTTGTAGACGTTTAACAAAACAGAAGCTAAAAGTAGAAAGTATGTACTGTAGTTCAGAAATATGATAGAAAATGCCTATTCGAAACTGTTTCATACACAACTTGTTCTGTCTGGCTCTCATTTCCCTGTATGACTAAACACGTGTTTCATGTGATGACAATGGCAGATTTGATATCCTGGATTGTGTGAAATATATATGTATGCTTATATAACCGTTTATTAAAAGCGGCATATGTTTATTCCGAAAAAACGTGACAAAAAGTATCAGCTAAGACATTGAACTTTTTGCTTTGACTGCAATCTTGATTAACCGGATTAGCGGGATTTCTAGCAGTCAGCGCTAATCAATCCACGAGACCGCCGACATTTTATTTTGACTTTGTCTTAGTCAGTTATACCAAGGAAATGCAGAGGTTGGTCACCGTGGAAACTTTGACAATGGCACACTTCATTAAGCAGGCCAACTAACGTACGTACTACTTAAGACTAGATGTTAAACTAGACACGGAAATAAATAAACGTTTCGAGGGGAGAAGGTAGAGACAGTTTTTAAACCCACCAAATTTTGCAGAACTCACATTTTAAAAACATTTCATCAAATTTTGTAATTTGCTAAGCCAAATTAATTGCACACCAGCTGCAAAACACAAAATAAATTAAAGATGGAAAATAGATGAAAAATTTAATTACATACGTCATAAAGGGTTGACTTTGAAAATTCGGAGTGAATTGCAAACGGAAATGATATACAATTCACAGGGACCGATTCAGGCGTTAGAGAAATGCAAACAGTGGCGAATCACTTTCATTTTTTACATTCGTACATGCTCAATGACTAGATCTGAGACTTGCGAGAAACGAGCAAGTGTGATGGGGATAGATTTCTGTCAGTGTGATGGTTTTGGTTAGACACCTCCCGCGGCGAATCGCCTGGTTTACCTAAACGGAATGATAGGATGACGACAAGGATTGTTTTTTATGACCTTTCCAGGTTGGATGCTCAGTGAGAGATTTTTTGAGGGACTGCGCATCCATACTAGTAGCGGGCCCATTGGATGACCAGTAGTTTCTATACATGCCCTGGTTCCAGCTGCTGACCCATATAATAGTTTAGTTGGTTTGTTGTCTGACCTTGCACGGGTCACCTGTCTAGTCTGCACGCAGGCTAATGGGATGCCTTCACATCTACTGTGTCTGTGTATACTTGCAATCCAGCCAGTCTGCGCAGTGTCACGCAGTGTGCTGTCCCGTCCCATTGACGTCAAAAGTTTTTCCTACGCCACCTCCCTCCACCCACACATGCTTTTCATTCATGGCAATCAATACAGTTTTTAGGCAACGTTCGTTGAGAGGAAGGGAAAACCATATTTGGTATTCAGTGTGCATGCATGCATGCAGCAGTACACTTTGCGATGTGTCCTGTATGTGTGTGCGTGTGCTGTTTGATTGCTAGCTTGTCCATATATATGCTCTCTTCCTTCCCTCCCACGGCGTGCTGGTTTGTCTGGGACAACAGAGTTACAGTACACTACAACCATTCATGCGAGCAGTTTGATACATACAGTACAGTTAGTTCTCTACACTGCTGCGATTTGTTTAGCCTGAGCCTTTTTTGTTTTCGTATTGTGCTACCGTAGCCATATACCAGTTGGTTTGGCATCCCCCGTAGCTCCCTTGTTCCAAATGGACATGTGATGCTTATGAACAAATTAATACACTCAACTGGGTGAGGTTATGTTTGGTGCTAAATCTGTATGTTGAGTTAACACCGACTTAACACCAAATTAAAACGCTTGTTTCTAAATGACTATAAATATTATAGATTTTTAATACAATTTTATGGGTAATAAAACTTTAAAATTGGTAATCGTCAGTAAAAATTTAAAGTGATTTAAAAATACGAATGACCAATTTTGTTTTTTTCAAACATGTGTTAGTAAGATGTATGTGTTGATAGGAACCAAAAGTTTGAAGCAGTATAAACTATTTTACTGCAAAAAATAAAAAACAAAACAATTTATTTGAGATAATCCTATTTTTACTCCAAAAGATTATATTGAGCAACCTCATTTTGTAAGCTCATTTGGTAAAACAAACAGGTTACTGCAGGGTTCATACAAATCCTGGAAAAGTCCTGGAATTTTGTCAAAAATACTAAAAAAATTTAAATGTCCTGGAATTTCATTATGTTGCATAATATATATTTTTTCACAAATATATTTCATCGTTTCAGTATAACCGCTTGATATTTTAATAGTCAAGATTTTGTGAAAATTAAAAGTAATGCATTATTTCAATTTGTTTCTAAAGACACCATCATACCTCGATGATATAGCCAGCATATACCGATAATATATGAGCATAAGTTAGTTAATAAGTTATTCTAAGTTTTTTTTATGTGAAACAGGCTCTCGTTCTTATTAAAAATGTACATATGCACTGGTTATAAAGGGTGGTAAGGAGGCATTTGAAAAATATTGACAAAAAGGATCCTGGAATTTTGAATCAGTTTTCCTGGAAAAGTCCTGGAATTTTAGTACAATTATTCTGTATGAACCCTGTTAGTGTTTAATCTAGTGTTTACTGGATATTTAAATTGGCATGATTGTGTCTTATAAAGCTGCAAAATAGAAATACCCAACACCAGCATTTGTTTATAAAATTATTCTTAAAATTAATCTAAATTGTTTTATCTAAAATAATTTTATAAATCTGTAAAATATAAATATCTAACCAGTGTGTTTCTACAATTAATTAAAAAAATATCTAAAATTTTGTCCCTAAGGTAATTTAAAGAAATGCAAAATAGAATTATCCAACTAAGTATTTCTAATAAGGCCTAATGTACGAATTAATCTAAAATTTTGTATCTAAATTAATTTTATAAACTATACTACAAAAAGCAAGAATCCAAATTGTTTCTTTTAAAAATTAAAGTTAATATTTTGCAAGATATAAAATATCCAAAGGTAGGTTTTAATAATTTCATCTATGAGAACCAGATTTTATATATAGCTCTGCTCAGAAATAAGCTAAATTAAGTGGGAATGTTTTTAATTTTTTTTCTAAAAATGTAGCATAACCAAATTGCAAAATACTTATGTACTGGTGGTATTCCTGAGTAATAAGCAGACTCGTGAGTTGTTGCTTCCACTCTTCTAATGTTAGGTGCATGCCTGTACGTCCTGGAGCTTCAGCTTGTTTTGCTGCAATATTTCTTATCGAAAAATATTTGTAGGAGTCCTCAGATATACATATGTTCTCCGACCTAATAGTTTTCATGTTTTTTTGTTCATGTTATTGTTTTCTTGTCTGATGACCTTGTACGCGTTTTATTTAAAATTTTGGCTTGATAATGATTGTTGAACGGTGGAAACCGGTTGCGATTACACTACATGTTTGGTAAAAGCTTGGTTCTGCTTTTTATTTTTATTTTCCGTTATCTTTGATTGTAATTTTCTTCTGTTCTCTCCTGTGGAATCCATGCTATTCACTGCCAATTGTAGACGAGAATTTTCGACAACAGAGGTAACCAGTGAACAGTGCATTAGGGCATTTGGTTTGAGAAGTCATTTAGTGGAAGATAGGTAACAAGACGAGGAGGTAGATCAGTTGTGCAGTGGTGAAAATGCGGTGATAGCCCAAACAGGCTAACGTCAAACGCCGCCAATCGAATTACGGTACAAAACAACACCCTTCATTTCTCATTCCATATGATTCAGATGGGTGGATGCGTAAGCTGGCAATGGTAAAAATACATTGAATCTGGCCTGGATCGACCAGCGAGTGTCATACTTTACATGTCTGCTGGCAGCTAGAACGAGTGAGAGAGATCGATGCTGGCTGGCATAGGCACGCATAGATTTTGTTGAGAGCACACTGAGTCATCTAGGGACACGTATGCCGTAGTTCGTTAGTTTGTTCCTCAATGTGATATCCCATGCTCCTGCCACACTTTCTGGCGTCTCTCCATCTCCTGCACAGTGGGAGAGAGAAGCTTGAACTATATATGTATATTATGCCCGAGTCTTTTCTGGACCGATTGACTAAACTAACAGCGGCGAACGCCTGCTTATGTTCGTCCACATATTCTTATCTTTTCATGCAGGAGCTGTTGCGTGAACTCAGGCTAGCTACGCTGGGGCGTATTTAAAATTTAAGGAAAATCGACAACCGACGTGGTCATGATTGCTGGCTAATGACGATACTTGTGATGATTACACAGTAATGAGCTTAGAGCAACTTTGAATGAATGCCTGCAAACATCGACATGCTTCAACTGAAATCGCATTAAGGTTATGGAGATGGAAAAAGGCGCAACGCAACTCTCTGAATTGTTCTGCCGCCTGTGTCCTAGAATACGGACAGTGACACTGTCTACGTATAGCTAGTGTTATTCCAAAAAATGAACGTTCGCTCTCCTTGATTGAATAGCCTCGTTTCAAATTTTATGTACGGCTGTAACGATCTTTCAGTGGTGGCAAGATGCGCCAAGATGGCCAATAGGTTAGCTATATACGTCACTGGCAATTTGCCTGTGCTTTATGTTAGCTATTGATTTTATTGAAATATGATAGTTACCATAGTTAAGGTTATTCCGGTACATTCATACGCTCTCGGCTGTTAAGCGGTGAATAAGTTTTCTGGCAGAGAGCTGAAGTAAAACATTTGTGAAGATAAGTAACGGATTTTTTCCAGGGCAAGCTGTTTTAGGGCCCCAAAATTAAAATAAACATATGCAAATAATAAATAATTAATTATGCGTATAGTACTCGAACTATCAAGATATCTGCTTATAATCGGTCATTAATACCGGTGTAATTCAATGTAAAAATTATGTACCAGTTGCGTTTTTTACTTTTTTTGGAATGCAGTGCATTTCAATTTTTGTTGACGAGTGGAAATAAATGAAAGACGCAGGCAGCTGAAAGCACTAGAAGAGTTCTTTGACAGTGTTCACTTCACTGGCGGATCCAGAGGGCGGCGCCGCGGACACCCGCCCCTTATTTTTCACAGCTGTCCTTTTTTAAAAAGTGCCTATTTCATCTACTCTTTTTTTCATTTGCCCCTTATATGCCATTTTCTGTATGCCCATTATCCTTTGCCCTTTTCTGATTTTAATCCCGAATTGTAGTCATAAGAAATCATTGCTCTAAGTCTCTAAGATGTTCGCTAGTGAAATTTGTGCTGAAATAATGACAACAAATTGAAACTAATTCAAGTTAAACTCTGTTGCCAGTCATAGAATTTTAAAATTAACTTCTGAAGCTATCTGATGAGATATTTAAGATTTCGCTGAAAATTTTATTTCTATGTTTCCACCTCGTGCTTAATGCGCATTAAATGTTGCCTTGACAATAAATTAAATCTGTAAATCAGTTACCTTCCCTTTTTTAAATGAAATGTGTGCCCTTTCAATTCTGGCGCCCCTTTCAGGAAAGCCTGGATCCGCCACGGGAGAGAGTTATTTAGATTTAATTAAAATACCTTGTTAGTAAGTACGAAATAGTGACAGTTTTATGAAATACTGCGAATTTTGTTGTATATACGTAGAGTTGTTTTGTGAGTGTAGACGTGAAAGACATGTGTCATAAGACTAAAATGTGAAACAATGAGATATTGATTTTGACGCAATCTGCACAGATGACGTAGGTTGTAGCACGTGTTCGCCTGTCTACTCGCTATCGTTCGTGCGTGAGCAGGAGAGGGAAGAGTATGGGGAAGACGGAAATCGTGCGACTCTCGCGTATATTGAATTCCCACTCACGCGTAGGTGGCTTGCATTAGTTCTTTTCCCATTATTTTTGCGCCTAAATTTAGCCCTGATTCACTCTCGAGTGCTTCTTAATCTCCCGGATGCCATGTGATTTGGGCATCGGTGGGTAAGCATTGGCACGAGACTCATTTTAGCATTTGTTTCTATACTAATCCTGTCTGACGATCAACATCAATCCAAAATGGTTGTTTGTTTTGAGGACTTATTAGATTTACACCATTTATTTTTATATACGTCCTCGCATCTCTATACTGCAATATGGTTTGTATGCCTGTCTTTTGTCTGTATGTCATTCTTAAGCTCAAAGTCGATTTTAGTTTGACTTCTGAGATTCGTTTTAGTCGTTTCAGAGTGACGTGTCCTAATGGCTAAGGTGCAGAAAATTGCGGGTTCGAGTTTTGAGAGCAGTTTTTTATATATTTTTTTCAACTGATAATTCAGTATAAGGCTGCAAAATTGATGTGGTTATATCTTAAATTTAGAAAATTTAGTATATTCAGTGCGTCATCGTTTACTCGTATTAGATGTTTACAATCTCAAGCTGTCAATTCTGATAAAGTATCCAATTTTATTTGCATATAATATTACACTACTCGTAGTAGTATAGCGAGCTGTGGGGACCTTTCGCCCAACTCCAGGATGTTCTTTCACAGCCGGCACCTTTGACAAGTGGGTTTAGGCTAGGCAGGACTAACACAAATTGATAAATCAGTCTGGAACAAGATGGAAGATTCAAATATTTTGGATCACTGTGAAGGCAGATGTTGCGAGCTTTGTACGGCTGCGAGAGTTCGCCTGTCACTCAAATGCAAATCAAAGCTTTTGAAATGTAATACTAGAGAACTGCCTAACATCAGTTAGAGCCAGAAAAGACAAGCGAGTGCGTCAGCAATGTGTTTTCTGAGACAATTGTCGGTTATTATTGGTTTGGTAGTGGCATGCCTGAATTTAAGGCTTTTACCGATATTGTGGATTCCGCAGAACAAATTTTCAAACGAAATGTTACCATCACCGAGTCCCATTTCCCATTATTTATTAGCACCTTTTTGCGCGCTCTATACTGTTCTGTATCCATTTTCACAATGCCGTAGTTTCACAGTAGTAATGTGTAGCAATCGGGGGAATTCGTTAAAATCTCCGACAATTGTTTGGCGTACATCTTCAGCAGGTATGTGATTTTAGTCACTATGCATTAATGGGGATTCGCGCCTGGAAACATATTCACTCACACTTTCTCTGATCAGATAGTTACCTCTCTTTTACAAAATAGATTTCTCCTAAAACAGATTTCATTTAGTAGGAAATAGATTTTGAAAAACTGTAGTCGTGAATGTGTTTTCCGACAGACTTGTCGCCAGACTTTTCCAATTGGATGTGTGTGTATTTTTGTCAAAACGGCAGTTCAGTAATTTATTTCAAGAATTCGAATAAGTACATATTTAAGGATGTCAACATTTATATAGATGAACTTGCAATATTTAAAATGGAGACATTCAGTTTATCTTATGTAAGGAAACAATGGTGATATATAAACTTATTTACAGAACATTCCTTATTGTTATTATTATATTTCTTTAATAATAAATAAATAATAATAAACCGTTTCTCTGTATGGGAAAGGGGCGGTATGGATAAGCATGGGTTCCTTAGAATTGAGGAAGTGGTCCATCTACGGTGGGAAGGGATGCACTAAGGAGATGTGATATCATTTGAGGTTGGAATATGTGTCGGTATTTTCTTTGGAGTTTTGTTTTCATTCCAATACTTTTTTAATGTGATTTAAAAATGCGAAGGGGAGCGGGGATTTTGATGGACACGGGATGACTTAGAAGGGGTAGGGTATGATCTGTAATGGAAGGTGCAGGGATGCCGTGGAAGGGGCAGGTATGACTTGGAAGTGGCAGGGGATGACTTGGAAGGGACAAAGGATGACTTGGAAGGGACAGAGGATTATTTGGAAGGGGCAAAGGATGACTTGGAAGTGGCAGGAAATGGGTTGGAAGGGTGAGGGAATGACTTGGAAGGGGCAGGGGAAGACTTAGAAGGGCTGGGATGACTTGGAAGGGGCAAATGATGACTTGGAAGGGGTATATATGTATTGGAAGAGGAGGGGATGACTGGGAATGCGCTCTTGTTTCATCATGCAGCGACTGTTGTAAACAAACTGTCTATTAATGTTACAAAAAGTTTTAATTGTCAGTAATGGTCCTGACAATTCGTCACTTTATTTTAACTATTAGCACCTATTCAGTTATACGGCAGATTTCTTTAGTGGCAAGATTTATCAAAATGGACAATGACGTTGCTTTCATAAAAAAACAATGTTGTTGTTTGAAAGTAGTGTGTATGACACTAGTGTTCTACCAAAAGGTCACATTAAAAGAATGATAGGTGGTCGGCCCCGGGCCGGTTACCCCAACCCCGCGGGGCAACGTACCTGCTTCCGACGACTATTCTACCCATTACATACAATGACATCGAAGCATGTCAGACTACTCTAGTTAGTGTACATATCCTGCATCAAGGACACAGAATATTCTCTGTTCAGCTGTCTGGAACTTTTCTATATACTGTAACTTTAGGTATCAGCCCTAGTTAACTCTGTAGCGATTTAGGCACAACAAATGCGGGCTTCACCAAAGCATGAATGACGTTAAATGCTGCTGACTTGCTCGTGCGCGTGGGCGTGTGTTTAATGGGGTTGATCCACAGATTTGTATTACAGCACTGTATAACATAGTGAAATCGCATTCTCTTCCCTCACTCAACACGTTACGCTCATCAGCCAATGAGAGCGCGTGACCTGCAAAAGCAGACTCATTACTATGTAAAGTGCTGCTTGCATGATGAATGAAAACAAGAAATGATCACTCGAGATGATTAGAAATAAACATGCCATGATAAATTTTAAACTCTTTTTATTGTAAGACAAAACGCTTTCCCCATTAACAAGAAAATTTCAAC
>JAUYWV010098532.1:0-13763 GCA_032274565.1 Nematoplana nigrocapitula | reverse complement strand
TTAATTTTGTCAGTACTGGAGTAAGCTCAGTTTTGCATTGTTTAATCAGTTTTTGTGACATGTGATCATCTCCAGATATGCTGAATCTTATAACATGATGAATATATTCTTCTTGCGTTTTACAGTCTGACAGTAGATTACTTCGTATTTTCTCAGATCTATTGTGTCTGGCTACGCACTCAAGTAAATTGCTACAATGGTGCTCTGCCACCCCTCATTATGAGCTAAGGTGTGGGATGGGCCAGGAAAAGTCTGGATTGAATGGATCATTGAACTTCGACAAGTCATTTTCTCTGTGTAGATAAGTCCCTCCTTCTTGGGTAAGGGCCGGGTATTAACACAACCACAACAAAAACAACCATACGTTTGTTCGTGTCTAGTTATTATTGACTACTTAATCTCAATAACATTTGGCTTATTTCATCAATCAGAAACTGTGGATAATCAAGTTTCACCACTGATTTTCTCAGTGTGTAAAATGAAGCACAATGCCGAGTCTAAATCTTTCGATAGTCAAAAATATCACCGAAATCTCCAATACAAGAGATGAGTAATCAAATTATAGGTGATAAAGGACAGGCATTCGCTTTATCTAATCAAGTTTTCAAGATAGAAAACTATAAATAAATTAAACAGACTACATGTATGGTATTGAAAAATGACGACCTTCTGGTGGTGTTATCTCTATTTATATTAAGGAGTGTTGTACAGAACAAAGCATTTTCAATTGCCGATGAATTTGTACCAATGAGTACCGGTATATAATTTAAACAAATTCGTCAGTGAAAGAAAATCACTGGATTCTAAGCTTCGATATCAGCTAAAACAATATACCTACTGTATATAATGTTAATTTTTAAAAGTTAAAATAATTATATAGACAGTACAACGGTTTTATCTGTAGCCACTATATGTTCTATAAATCCAGCTCTTATATTGACAAACACATGATTCTTTATATGAAACTAAAAACGAAACAATCAATGTATAAATTTCTTTCTTCGTTTGTAAATCATTAAAATATTTCTGATAAAATAATTTTGTCATTGTTATGCGTATAGATGACAAGAATTCGTAATTTATTATACTCTTCCATTTCATATATTTTTCAATTTATTTTCTTTCTGGTCCAAGAACTTTATAATAGAAAATTAAATTACCGCGATTTCTTTGTTGTAAAACCGCTACTGGTACGATCGAAATACTTAGACGAGTTTTGTCTGTAATATCTTCTACCTCATATACAGAAATGTATCTTACATAAATTGGCTTCCGAAAATAAAACAAGAATGTCATTTAAATCCCCCACCTTACTTAACTATATGGGTTTATTATAAATTTTCCTTTTTATTTTTAAGAGATTGATTAAATAACCTACATGCAGATGCCATATAATGCAAATTTATTTACAGATGTCATGCTATCATTCTACTGTACCTCGAAGAGATTTCTTATAGAATGATTCAGCAAATAGATCTACACCAGGAGCTACTCAGGAGCGGGCATTGTAGGGTGTTAGCAATGTACCGTGCCCGCATAGACCCGGATTTGAATCCGACTTGTCCACACTGTGGAGAGGATCAGCAGACCCTGGAGCACTGGCTCCAGGTATGCCCTGCTTACCTAAACCCGCGAATGTGCGCGTTCGGGGCGGTGGTCCCGCCTCGCCTGTCTGTGCTGACGGAGAACCCCATGGCGGTGACCTCGTATATGCGTAAGCTCCGGCTCTTCTGACGGGGGTGCCTCCTGATACCATCCCATCCCACACCACCAGGCTTGATCGAAGAGACAACCCTTTCACGAACAATGTACAATGCAGTTACTATCTCTCGAGGACCATTTAACATTCAAACTGATGCTTCTACGAGCTACACCCTATTCTGTCTTGTTTTACAGTCTATCTCCTCTTTTAATGACTTACAGTACACGTTCGTCATGCTCAGCTCTCCGTTAATGCCTACTCTTTGCTACTTACCAACTCAAAGCACCCTTTTTCTCTCTAGCACACACATGTGCATTCGTATGTACCATTGAGGTAACTCTTATCTTCGCCGCAATAGTCACCCCAAGATTTTCATTGGTGGAAGTAGATGAAAATTTCCAGTTTTAAATAAACTAAAAGCACAAATCGTATCCCATGTAATCGATTAACGAATAGTTGTTCGAAAGAACGTTTTTATCTGGGTAGCGTCCCATTAGACATTTTCTTATTATAGAAAAGATCAGGAAGCACTACCAAAAATAAAAAATGAGAAGACTGGGTCTTCTTGGTTGCCCCAAGTAGGAGATTAGAGGATAGTATTACCGGGCACTATAGCCCAGAAGCTTTATTCATATTTTTACCCATGCCATAACTTCTCATATGTGCATGGGCTACATTGGCCTCGGCGCTACAGTCGTTCCCGGGTGGCCTTGCCTAGAAAAGTGCTTAGGAAACGCTTAGAAGTGTGTGACAATACACGATAATTGTGCAGCTGAATACACAGTAGATTACATGACTATATCCTTACGAAAAGGATAATATATGGTAGATTATGGAGCGCACAAACCTGCAAGCTCTGATTCACACAGAGAGAAGCAAGTGGGCGCAGCATGTGAGCCCGCACATTCTCCAAATAGGTCGGGACATTGAGTCGCGATGTGCTGCCCCCGTTCTCCAGACCAGGACTGCGCTGCGCCTCTTCGGAGATGGGCTGCCGGCTCGACAGACGTTCGGCACATCTCAGCCATTCTTCCAAAACTAATACCAAGCCACCTAAATTAGGAAGAAGAATTTCTCAAACAAGCCGGCTCAGTAAGCAACTTTCTTCAGCAGTTCATAGACATACAGCACATAAACAACTACTCCAGACTGTGACATCATATTTTGACGCGAGTTTGCGTGAAATCGCGGAACACGGCCGATCACCGTGTGACTACGAGTGGATCTTGCGCAATATTATTCACTACAATGTGAATGGTTCTCCCATGCTTTATATCGTTGAAGTAACCACTTCAGTGTTCACTGCTCTGCTGAAGAATACAATAATTGTGCTTCCATAAACAAGTCAACTGTAGTGTATGGATCTACTCATAGCATCTGTAAGACTACAAAAATATCCACTAAAAAATAGCATACTATTTTGCGCGTGTTTGCTAAACTATCACTGGGCGGGATGATTTTTGTAAAATGTTCACCACTTTTTGTTTCTACATGTTTCGTTAGACAGCAGACGATATTTCGAAACTTCCCATCTGAACGCGCCAAATAAATATGCCAACGAATTGGGTCACCAATGTTTGCAATTGACTCCAACCGGACTGACTAAACTAAAAAGGTATACACTGCAGGTAAATTTCTACGATTCACAGTAAACGAGGTTAAAAATGATGAACCAGAACTAGATTTCAAAATTGTGAAAAAGAAACTCCATTGAAATATTGATACATACTTTTCGCACTATTGCATTCAACGGGAAGACCATGACCAGCATCGGTATTTTCCACCAATTTCGAAAA
The DNA here is from genome assembly GCA_032274565.1 of Nematoplana nigrocapitula. Lineage (NCBI taxonomy): Eukaryota > Metazoa > Platyhelminthes > Proseriata > Nematoplanidae > Nematoplana > Nematoplana nigrocapitula. The sequence continues at coordinate 10,265 of JAUYWV010098532.1, read as the reverse complement.
TAAGCTGAAACACACAGAAATGCATTAAGGAAATTGGTGATAATCCAATACCAAATATAGCGATTTCTTATTCTGCTAACTGATTACCTACAGTATACATTAGAATAACTGATATTCGGTGCTGGCGAAAAATTCGAATACATTTTTACTAAGTGTTCCTTATAACATTGAGATACTAGAGATGACAAATTAGCAGATAATGCTAAATCACATTTCTTCACGACTACACTTTACAGCTGCTTTGTCGCTCAATTACCCAGATGTTTAAAAGATTCCACAAGGAAAGATCAGAGGCATTTTACAAGCTGTAAGGAACAATGAAAACGTCTATATTTTCATTATGTGGTGGAAGCTGGCACTACCAGTCAAAGATTGACTGTCCTGTCCTACGACCAAACTTTTTGCCCCTTCTGGCACTCTAAACATTGTCATCGTCCACGCACGCACGAAAAAACTTACAATTTTACCGTCAAAAACCATATCTAACATTGTCGATGGATGTGCTTGATGGTTTTCTACAAGTTACATACTACACTATTTTGCTGACTGCATGTCTGCCTTTACACAGAAGAGACTGGGTGAATAAATGAGCCCACCGGTGGCTCCCTTTGAGTAACACTGACTAGATACTTGGTGATTGATTGATTAGCCTTATTTACAGTCTGGCGTTGGATCATCACTGCTTACCACTAATCGCTGTCAACTACTGTATGAGAACCTGCGGTTTAGTTGATCAATGTAGTTAGAGCACTCGGTCAACCGGGCTGCTTACTCGAAATAGCAGCCGATGCCTCCCACCAGATAGAAGGAGTGGAGCATGGTGATGTAGGGGACTTTGTTGACATCGAAGAGCATCGCGTTGGTGAGACTGACGGCGGCGTAGTACATCGCGTAGAGCAATTTGGGAGCGGCGGGGTGACTGCGAGTGGACTCGGGGGGTTGCCAGGTGAGAAATCCGCACAGCATCTGAGCAATTTGTGTAAGCACAGTGGCCGCCTCAGGGTTCACCGGGGATCGGTTGCCTTGTCTTCGATGCCGCATGCTGGCTGCCGAACTGCCGGCGCACGAACGCATCCAACCTGTGGCCAGATCAGTGCCAGTCTGGACGAGCAGGGCACTCACTTGCAACAGACGATGAACAACCTTTTCCAAGTCTAAAATTAAAACAAGTACCGGTAAGTCTTCGTTCCCTCCTTGCCTCCCTCTCCACAGACTGACAGACAGACTCTCCTCTCATTGAGATGTGAGGATGCTTCAAGTTTAGGAACCCGCCCGTAAATTATTTTTAGCATTCCTACATGCAATACTACTATGAGTAAATTGTTTAGAAAAATAAAAATGAAAACGCTATCAGAATCGACAGCTTTAGAATGTAAACACGTAATAAAAATATATTACTTATTAAAAATAGAATATTTCGGCATCAATTTCCAAGATTTCCATTATCGATTGAAATATTATAAAAAATTGCTGTCCAACTCAAAATAGATAATTAACTCAAGGTGGGTCTCAAACCCGTAATCTTCTACTAAGGAGACACGCGCTTAGAGCCTCATATCCAATCCAATAAATATGTTCGTCAGCGTTATAAGACACGAATCTTTACTAATTATTTAAACGTTCATTAAAAACAAAAATAATAAATTACCTGGAAATCTGCTCAGAGGTGGAGTTTCGCTTCTTTTAGACTTTTTGTCTTCCTTGAAAATTGCATAAATATGGAGAGATTCCAAGTTCTGTGCCTGAGAATGCTGATCTTGAGAGGCAAACTTGGTGGACGACTTTTCTTCTTCGGCAGAACTTGGGTTGGTTCCCTTCTCACCCGTGAGAGCCAGCTGGTCGAGATCATCGCGACACAGGTCGGTGTCCTCACAGAGCAGTTTGAGCAAAACACCCGATTCCCAAGACACGCCCAACAATAAATTTCTGCAGAAATAGTTGACAAAGAGACGCAGCTGAACTTGTAAGATCGTAAGATCTAAATAATTATATAACACAGAATACAAGATTGAATACTATGTAATTATAGGAATGTGCATTGATTGCAATAAAGGGCACTGGTCGGATCTTTAAATTTACCTTATCATTAAAAAACATTAATTATAGTCATTCTACAATATAATTTTTTAATGATTTCCATTAGGAGCTTCGGAGAATCAAAGAACAAGGTCTTCTAATATAATGATACCAGCTTCTTACATTCACTAACTCTATTATTCGAATTTGAAAAAGGCAATTGCACAGGGAAATATCTATCAATATTACAGGAAAGCAATGGGCAATAAATCAATTACAAGCAATCTTACCAAGCAAGAAAATCTGCTATTGGAAGGATATAATTAAGTTAATTTAACGTTTCTAAGTAACGAGGTGATTCTGCAAATGTCTAAAGACTTTTCGGTCTCTTTAGTAGAAATGAAAGTTCATTTAGAGGAAATGAAAAGTCAAATTAGTCCTTTTCTTTCTTTCATATTCCCGGTAGTGGAGAGGCGTCACGTGATCCACCCGAGAGGACCTAGAAAGTAGGATTGTCTCCGAGGAAAAGATGGTGGGCGTGGGTGTGGGCTGAACAGTGAAGAAAAAGGTGGTTAATGTTGGTTGGTTCTACTGGACGTTGAATTCTGGGGGCCGCCCGAGCAGCCTAACCGCGAGAAGATAGTCCCTGACCCGAAGGGGCTCCTATGATTAATGTATTCGGGGTACTCTAAACAAAAAAGGGCAGAAGGGGAGTCAGTTTTACCAGCATGCTAGGTTGGCGCCTCTTGGCGGTGGAGGAGCCCGCCTCCGCGGAGTTGCCCAGCACCAGCTATCGCTTTAGATAGAAGGGGCGTGAGCCCTGCTTCCTACAAAATGGCGGGGGTTAGGATTGAGCGGGTTCAGCCCGATATGGTGCGCGTTGCTGCTCTGTGAGGGACTTCAACGAGGTTTCGGTTGGAATCAGCAGTGGAAGCGAGCCAAAAAGAGGCACTGTGTATAGTACTGCTGATTGGACGAAGGATTTGAATAGGGTAGTGCGGGTACTTTGGCCTTGGCCCCAAGTCCGACCCGTTAGACAGCGGAGGACCTTGTTAGGAGAGAGAGTTTTCTTCCTGGCGACCTGCGATTGGTGGTTCCAGGTCAGCTGGCAGTCCAGATGGACTCCAAAGAGGCGGGGGAAGGGCTCATACGCGATCTGGGTGGTTCCATTGGAAACTGTGGGACGCACCTTTCCGTTTACAATTCAGTCCTTGTGTACGCGGTTTAATAATGAAACAATACGCCAATAGAAGCACCCGAGCTTTTGCAGCTTTTGAAGTTCAGCGAAAGCTGCATAGTGACTCGCTCCAATATAATTTTCATAAAAATAACATAATACCAACACTAAAAATCTCAAATAACACTTACCCAACTTGCTGCATCGTGTCCATCTCTATCCAGTGAAGCAGAACGGCGTTCCGGATTTCCGGTTTCAAATTTTTAACAGTCTGTTCCATTATGAAACACAGGGAGGCTGTCACAACCATGGTCTGCACAATCGGCCCGCTTCCGTGGTGAGTTAGGTGATCTTTGAGAAGAACCGAATGCATTGGGAATTTAGACTCCGAAAACAGGTTCAGCTTGACCATTTTTTCCTGCATAGTCTGTTATTGCAGAAGAAAAACAAGAAACGGTTAAAATGCTGTATTGAACTGCTTGTTTGCTGATACAGGAAAAAATCTAAAATTAATAAACATGCGTTTAACGTAAACTTTTAAAGCAATGCATCTTGGCGCCAACTGACTTACAGTAGGAAAGTAAAAAACAAACAAAAAATCAAATAAATTTGCCACCACCTCCTACGCACCGTTAGCAATTGTTTGAACACATTTGCAGCTTCCGCGGGCTCGGACGCGTTGCACAATGCCTGAAATATTTTGGTAAGGGACTGGCACGCTTGTGATGAATAGAAGTCGAGAGGAAGGGCGGGCATCTTGATCAGATCGCACAGTACACCAACGCCACCAAGACTTATGAAATGACGACAGTGGCTCTCATAGCTATTCATAGTCACCACGAGCGACTCCAAAAATTTACACTAAAACAAAAAAATATTTTATTAGAAATCAATTTGTAGTAAGTATACATTAGAATGAAAGTCGACTATACAGAAGCTATTATTTAAAAAAAATAATAAAATATATGCTTTGCCAATTTAATAGAAAGAACAACGTAGTTTCTGTACCGACATTTATTCACAGTGTACATTCATACTACTAACAATTATATTAGTAGTATCTACAGAATTATACATGTAAATAGTATTTTACTTACCACATTTAGTAGATAGACACTGAGAAACTTTTGATCTAAAGACATGCCTTTAGCTGCCCCGCTACTAAGCATCTGAGTAGTAGTTGGAGCCTGAAGTCCTTGACCAGTGGTCCCGCCAGCACCACAGGTACTATCCTCATCTTCGTCGGACATTGGTTCTTCAATCACAGGTGGTACAGAGTCGGGACGACCCCCACCACCAGACAGTAGATCTTCGAGCGTGGATGCTGATGACTGTTGGAATTCGCTACCCAGCGCAACAACAGTGAGCAGAACCTTGAAATGGGAATAAATTGTGTAGCAATTTACTCGCAAGTTAAAGCTAAACCATTAGATACATTCGGTCTATTATAATAATTATAAAGGGTTTTATTCGAAATGCTTGAAAGAACATCAACGATCTGAATGTATACTACACCATCACCATCCATGCATAATTCAAAAAGAGATCAAACTGTTAATGAATCTTTGGGTTCTGCACCTAAAAAACGGCCTATGCCGCAACAAAACTGGGATCCTTCATCTATACCACTCTCTACATTCCTCCTGGCGGTCTTCTCTTCACAACAAACTTCTAGACCAGCGTTTCTCAACGGGAGCGATTTTGGAGGGCGCTAGGGAGATAAGGGAATGCAGAAAACCAAAGATATCGGTTGCATGCTCCCCACGACTTTGTTACGCGTAGTTTAGCATCAGTATCGATTTAGCAGTAGTTTATCATTAAATTGGTATCAATCGGACGGCAAATCAGAGATGCGCCATCACGTAGGAGCGAGAGCCCCTCAGTCTCGGAGTGTTCTCTAATACACCCAAGTGCTAGGATAGACTATATGAATAACAAAATCAGGTGACCTGATCTGGTTAATCATGAAGGTGTAAAAAATAGCTGCACTATTAAACTAAGCAGTAGGGAAAGTCAAAGCTATTATTCTAGCTACATTAAAAATCATAAAGGATTGTCAATTAACTGGCGAATACCATTCTTTCACTTATTGATTCGTTTATTACACGTATAAGCATTTCGCATTTTTCACTCGTCGACTGCCGTTGCGTTGTTTACTTTTTGTTGCAATCGTTTCACTTATCTTTGAATATTCCACTGGCAAAACAGAAATGCCAACAATACTGCGTGGAATATCGGAAGTTTGTGTTCGTTGAGTCGCCCACAGACAAAACTCTCTCAATGAGCCTCATATGCAGGCAAGTGTTTTCGAAAGAGGCGATGAAGCCAAGTCGCATGCAAAAGCATCTGCAAACTAGGCATAGAGACAAGAGCGACAAAGACCTCGCTTTCTTCCAAATGCTGCAAAAACAGCAAGCGTTTAAAACGTGGCTTCGAATAATGTAGATGGCCTCGTTGCGTCCTACAATATTTCACAGTGGATTGCTAAAGCAGCGAAGTCCCATCTATTGGAGAGACTCTGATTTTACTCGCCCTGTCGGAGGTTTTTACGACAGTCTTACATCAGCAGAAATAGAATCCATCCGAGGTTGTGAAGCGGATTCCCTTGAGCAATGACTCCGTTAAAAGTTGAATTGCTGTCAAAAGACAAGTGCCTGATTTGCTTCTATGAGCCGTATGCTTCCCTGCTGGAACGAACGTTTGTACAACTGCATCCGTATTCGTCAGCATGGTGTTACCTATTTAGCGGATATCTTTGACAAATGTAATATGCTCGTAGTAGTAGTAGTAGGCGGCGACCCTTCACCCAAAGCCACGTGCTAAGGTGGTCCGCCGCCCAGCCCTTCAGGCCAGCCAATTTCAACCCCCAGTGCTTCAGCAGTGCCACCGCCCCGACGGGGTCCGTCCAAAGAGATCCGGGAGGTAGTATTGTAGGAAAATAGGTGCATGTAAAGAGGTGTTGCGTATTATGTAGGTGTGTTTTGCAAAGTGGGCAGAGTGGAGATGTGTGTATGGCGGGATTGATTTTGTGTAAGTATTGTTGGAGGAGTGGAGATTTGTCGCATCTGTCGTCAACTCGCTCCCCAGCAATATCGCTGATGTGGTCAAGATGAAGAGCCCCATCGCAGCCTGGGATGTTAATGCGGTCAAATTGTTTAGAGAAATCAATTGATAAGGAAACCATACCTCATTACTCAGTTTAAAAGGAAATGTAAGTATATTATATCATATCCAGCTAGACAAATTTACCGGAATCATTACACTGTATGGCACTTGGATTAAATTCATTAACACTTGAACTAAAAACCTATACATGCTCACCTCTTTCAGCGATTTAAAAAGCGCCGGCCTCAGTTGTTCGTGACCGCGAATGAGTTCCTCCATGGACAAGCCCATTTGGCTGGCCGTGCCGCCACTTCCTGTGCCGCCAGCTCCGCCCACGCCGGTTCCACTCCCCGTATCCCGCATTCTCCGCATTCGCATAGTAGGAACGTAGTTGGCAGCGACCAGAGTGCCGACCAGTCGCCTGATCACGCCACTCTCGAGAATCGCGCCAACACCACGAGCATTCAATGCGAGTACGTTGAGAATCTGGGGCACGCGGTTGAGAAATTCCCGGCTCTGGGGAAGGGGATGGTTGGTGAGCGAACTGAGGATCTCATCGGTCAGACCTTTGTCCTGGGAAAACAATGGATGTCAGAAAGATTCAACAAATCCTCAAATTTTCCTTAAAAATGTAAAACTGACGATTCGATAACATTTTTTAAGGCATTTGGTTTCGTAGGAACTGCGCTTTAGAGACTGAATTATTGCAAGCGTTTTTTATATATAAGTTGATAGACTGATTCGAAGATTGTGTTATCAATGCCCGGGAGTGTAGCAGAAATTACCGGTTGATATTTACACCGCCGCAATCTCTGACTGTATGTCCAAATGTTGTGAGAGTCTTCGTGGTTAATCCAGCCTTCTCTCCTCCAAAGTACTTGTCTTGTATTTTACTTTTTACTCTTCGAAGTCATTTAAGTTTACACTGGTTGTGACCATACTGACTTACTTGCATATGGGAAATCTGCGACGGAACGTGATAGATGTAGAGTGTGATAACTTCAATTGCAAAGAGGACCAACTGCGGCGTAAAATCGGCGGGATTGAGGAAAATTTTGCGCAGCACGCCGGGTAGATCTCCGTCCATTGCCGTCCGTAAAGCCTCGAACCAATCCGCCTCGACACACAGCCGTTTGAGCAGATTCAGGATGGATTTGATCAGGCCAGCCCGCTGGGTGTTCAAACTCACAACGGCGGAGGAAGTGGGGTCGCTCACTGGCGAGCGCTGCGGCGTGCACAGCGAGACCTCGTAGCTTAGTCGGGATACGAGGCTGGCTACGACTGGAGCCTCCTGCGAACCGACACTTTGGAGAATCTGATCGGTAACGCGCACCGCTCTGGTAGCGAAGGAGAGGTAATCGGTGCGTTCCGTTTGCCAACCGATCAACTGCAACATCGCGTCCATAAGGCCGCTGGACAGAATGCCTTGTCGATGGTCTAAGAAGAAAGACAAATACGATAACGATATTTACCCTTACCTCCTCCAATTGACACTTGATCTTAGCGTTAATCACCGACTAATCCGGCAATCCTCCTATATTGTACGGGGTGATTAAACATTTTGGGTTCCTTCATACAACAAAATCATGTTTGAAGTTTAACTTTGATTCCAATATAAATGTAATCGAGAATATTTGAAACTCACTTGCGCTTCGTTCAGTCTCCACATAGCACGCGAGATGATAGAGGAAGGAGAGCAGGGCAGTGGTGTACTGCTGATTCATTGAACCACTCGGTGCATCCACAATACCGTCCACAAGACTTTGCGTGCACTTGCGCACCAGGTTCGGTAGTAGGCCGTGATAGTTGGACAGACCGGTGGTCTCCAGAAGAAGGGGCCAGCTGAAAGTATATTACGCAAGATGCGCTTGTATCACGCTTCTAGCACATGCCAAATGTGTTGTTAGTGCGGCTTAACTGCATCCTACTTCCACCAATGCCAACAGTGGGTCGCCTCGCCTCACTGAGCTTGCAATACTGTGGCATGTTGACGTTAATCGGAACTCGGCGTAAACTTTGTGACCTATGTGAAATTTGTTTAAACAGAGCATTCCACACTCGAGTCAGGCAATGAGCAGTGTTCAGCTCAGCACGAATTACCTGGTTTGTTTGTTTGGTTATGGGGGGGGGCAGCACAGGGCTGCGGAGGCCCAGCAACCGGGTAACTCCGCATTAGCGCCTCCAAATGTCGAGAAGGCTGGGTTCACCAAACATGGCAAGGTGGAGGCCCGAAGATGAGGGACAAGAGAGATGTGAAGGATCCTGCTGGCCATCTCCGCAGGAAGGGCAAGAGGGGGAATCGGACAGGTTAATCCGATAGAGGTAAGTGGCAAGAAGGGTGGGGTGTCCGTTGCAGCGAAGGCGCGAAAGTTCGCAACGGGTAAAACGGGGTAGGAGAAGCTCACCAGGTGAAATATTGGGGATCTTGCTGTCGAAAAGTTCATTGCGAAGGGATAACCGCCAGGGAGAAAGGAGAGTAGTGGATATAAGAAGAGGAGGCAGAGAAAGAGATTGGGGCAAGAGCAGCAGAGGAAGGAAAGGGGGGAAAGAGAGTCCGAGAGAACTCTAATGGAGGTGAACTGACAGGTGTTTCTGTGCAGGACCGCTCACTCGAGCGTCGCGCGGATGGCCATGGTCTCCGCGATGAAGCTGGAGCAGTGCTCTCGTGCATGGAGCGAGGTCACCGCCCCGCCGCATAGGCTACGGGAGATGGAGGCACCCGCGCCGCCCTTTTCGTGTCGGCCGAGCACAGATCCGTAGTTCCACATGGTCAGATGACATGGAGACAGTCCATCAAGATGGGCGGATGCCGCTGTAAAGCGCAGATGGGGAGGGTCAAGACGCGAGCATGGGACAGAGAGAGAGATTGACCGAGAGGTTGGTCAGGGGGGACCAGGGTGGGATGGGAGAGACGAGGCCAAGAGGTACGCGGGGGGAAGAGTCGAGATGTTGAGCGATGGGGTGCGAGACGGAGACAGTGCGCCAGGACGAGCGCAAAAGGAGGCGTTGACAAGAGGGGGGAGAAGTCAGATCGGAGAGGGGGTGGGAGGGGGGAAGGCGACGTGCCCTGTCGAAGGTGGAAAGAGAGAGGTGGCAGATGGTGGTGCTGATAGGAGGAATGCCTGATTCGAGGTGAAGGAGATGGGTTGGGGTTGAAGCCAAGCACCCAGTGATTGTTCTGCATGCTTGGTTGTGGGCAGTTTCAAGGGGGCGAAGGTTGGATTTGCAGGTGAAGGGAAACCAAGCAGGGGAAGCATAGGTGATGGTGCTGCGGGCGACGGTTTTGTAGAGTGCCCCTAAGGATTCCTTGGAAGGATCCCAGGAGCAATGAGAGATAGATTTGAGGCGGGGGGTGATTTTGGACCGAAGCTTCGAAGAGTGGGTGGTGGAGAGAGTGAGGTCAAAGGTGATGCCAAGAAAAGTAGGGGTGGGGTTGAAAGTAAGAGGGCAGCCGTTCAGAGTAAGCAGTGTTTAGTAGTGGACTTGACGAGGGTCCATGGAGAAGAAAGAGACCGCAAATTTGGAGGGGTTAAGCGGAAGGCGACATTGCTCAGACCAGGATGCAATATCTAAAGCCTCCTGGACTAAGACGTTGCCTTGCTCAGTGCTGTGAGAGGACCAGACAGCCAGGTCATCCGCGTAGAGAGAGATGCGCACAGACTGGAGGAGGTGTGATGAGATGTCGTCGATGAAGAGAAGAAAAAGAGCAGGACCAAGAACCGACCCCTGAGGAACACCCTGGCGTAAGCGAAAGTTGCGACTGCGGGTGTTGTTGTTGTAGGCGACCCCTCCCCCTAAGCCACGTGCTAAGGGGGTCCGCCGCCCAGCTCTTCAAGCCAGGCAATCCTGGCCCCCCACTGCTTGAGCAGCGCCACCGCCCCCACGGGGTTCGTCCAGAGGGATCTCGGGGTAAGGGTTGTGGGGATGAAGGGACATGAGAAGAGGTGATGGGTGTTATGAGTATGAG
>JAUYWV010098521.1:0-13763 GCA_032274565.1 Nematoplana nigrocapitula | reverse complement strand
CCCACACACACAAGGGGCTCTGCGCCCCTGGACCTCAGACCCCCATTATAGGTCACTCGCGAGTATCATTTCCGGTTATTTTATGCGACCTAATTTCCTGCCCTGGGCTACAATCAATTAGAAGTTTTGGTTAATATCGATTTTGTATCGTAAAAATGAGCGTGAACGGAATTTCCAATGGCATTCGTTGCTAAATTGTCAAAGATTTCTAGTTCCAGTTCTGATTTTTTCACTGACCTCGTCCCTAACCCCATGTCCTTTTTTCTACTCTGTCAGTTACCTTGACAATATCGATCGAATATCTGCACCAGACTTTCTGCCAACGCTGCAAGACATTCTGCGGGTTCGAGTTCCCACAACGGGAATCATCGAATACCCCTTCGATTTGGATTCCATCATCTTCAGGTTTGCGGTTCCCGACAGTATTATTTTTATTTGTTGTAAAGACGACAAAAATTATCGATTTTCATAACGTAATTAGACCAAAGGTTATTAGTGTAAAATATTAATATTAATATTAAATGCGCCCGCTTTCGCTCGGAATGGAACAACGTAACAGTGATAAAATGACGTTAAGATTTAGCGTTTGTTTGACGACGGGTAGCGCACTGTGCTGGTGTTTCATTGGCGCAGGCTTGATACATTTGTGCAGCATCTAACTGTTGATGGACATGAAATGTTGTCACGCAGTTGCTTTTCAGACGAGCAGGGCGTTGTTGAGATGTTTCTTCGTTTCGATGCACTCTCATTCTCTTGGCAGCCCGTGTCTGTCTGGAGGCTATTTGTAGATTTTCTTTTCTTCAGCATTTTGTCGTGAATTTCAATCACTATGTCCACTTTATAATTTCAAAGTCTGCTTTTTATAATCGTTAGGTCATTTGTCCACACTTTTGTAGAAACACTTGTGTGGCTGATATTCAGGGGTAAATGCTACTTTTTGCGTTGGAAATTATTTCACTATATTAATTATACAAACAGACAGACAGAGTATACGCATAAATATGGATCTAATTACACTCTGATGAAAAATTTGCATTGAACGACAATTTCACAATAATAAACTAACTGCCAATCAGTATTGAAAATATAGTATACCATTAACAGCCTCACCCTAACGGGAGCAGTTAGCTCTACTTTGACATCTTTTCCCCGTATTCAGCAAGGATTCATCCATTAAAAAACAGCTCTCAGGAAGCCCATTAGTTGGTAAGAATCATTTTTATAATTTTGCGCGCGAGTAATTATAAAAATGTTTTTTACCCCCTAGTAATCGGCTTACTGAGAGCTGTTTTTTTAATGGATGAATCCTTGCTGAAAACGGAAAATGTAGAGTAACGAAAAATTCAGACGCCATTTTGAAATGCTGTATGTCTTAGGCTGTTATTGGTATATATTTCCGATATAGACTGGCAGTGAGGTTTATTATTGTCTATTGATGTCCAATATGAATAGTTTTCAGTAATTAGATCAATATTTATGGATATTTTTGGATAACAAATAATGATATGTAGGGTGTCCACGTATACACGAATTTCGATTCTATACACGAATATACACGAAATTTGTGTCCATGTACACGATATTTAAAGAAAGACGACTCTCAGGAATGATGAAGTCTCTCGAGAAACGACGAAAACTGCTTGAAAGTGGAAAAGGCCACTTTAATATGTGCATTCTATGTATATAAATTCTATGTAGTATTGTTAATAAATTAATTGCATTGTTTGGAACAAGTATTTGAAATTATTTTTTTTAAAGTTAGTTGCACTATATCGGCTGAAAGTTTTCACAAAAACAGGCCTCCCAGCGATCATAAAATTCATGAAATATCATAATATGAGAAAAATGGCATAAAATGTAATAAATTGTGGAAAATGTCATAAAATATCATAAAATTTATAATTTTGATGTATGTTTTTTTTTCGGGAGAGAATATCTTCATGTGTTCCAATACAATAATTTAAATATATACTTGAAATATTTCAGTAATAGAAAACTATACATATTTTTAAGACTATATTATACCATTTACAATTATTATTTATTTATTTTATATTGTAATGTATATATGTACATTTGTTCAATATTACAATGTGTCCAATGTATCTTAGATATCCACCAACAGACCGGTTTCAGGTTCTAATCCTATGCAGTACTGACAACGGGTAATAACCATGAAACCAGTCTGTTGGTGGATAACTTGTTGAACATACCATTTCTGAAGTGGTTGTACCCTTTTTACCTTGAAGCATGTGTACCCTTAAATCTGAAAAGTGTAGCAGGTGTCTTTTGTGTGTGTGTGATAAGCCGTTGCGCTACACCCAAGAGCAGCTGGTGAGCATGCTGGACGTGGTGGCATCACACTGTGGCGCCAATGCGACTTGGCCGCCTGCGGACGAATGGGAGCGGCTGGGTGGCATCGGGCTCCTCTTTCGCATTCTCTCGCTGCAGACCACGGAGACGCGCTCGTGGCAGGGGCGGAGTGAGTGCATCCGGTATGCGGTGGACATCCTCACCTGCTGTTCCGTTCTCTCCCGCCTCATGATTCAGATTGCCAACACGGAGGTGAAGACCAATGACACCTCCAAGATGGACGGCATGGAGTAAGACTTGCTATATCACTTGCAATAAATGTGACCAATCGAATCCTGTCAGCACTTCCATGGAAACATTACAGATCGCATATCAGAATTGGCAGTCTTTCAAATTGTCTATAAAGACCCTAAAACGAAACCTTCCTATAGCGTTTGTTTGATGACGGACAGTGCACCGTGCAAGGGTTAGATGATAACAAAGTTTGAAAAATCACAATCAACGATGTTTTTTTCTTTGCTTTTTTAGATGCGTCTTCGCAACTCTAGAGTCTGTATGTCCGTCACACTTATGTTCAAAGTCACTTTTAGATGCGTCTTCGCAACTCTATAAAGGAGTCTGTCTGTCTGTATGTCCGTCACGCTTATGTTCAAAGTCACTTTTAGATGCGCCTTGGCAACTCTAGAGTCTGTATGTCCGTCACGCTTATGTTTAAAGTCACTTTTAGATACGTCTTCGCAACTCTATAAAGGAGTCTGTCTGTCTGTATGTCCCTCACGCTTGTGTTCGAAGTCACTTTTAGATGTGTCTTCGCAACTCTATAAAGGAGTCTGTCTGTCTGTCTGTATGTCCGTCACGATTATGTTCAAAGTCACTTTTAGATGCGTCTTCGCAACTCTATAAAGGAGTCAGTCTGTCTGTATGTCTGTTACGCTTATGTTCAAAGTCACTTTTAGATGTGTCTTCGCAACTCTATAAAGGAATCTGTCTGTCTGTATGTCCGTCACACTTATGTTTAAAGTGGCTTTTAGATGCGTCTTCGCAACTCTATAAAGGAGTCTGTATGTCCGTCACGCTTATGTTTAAAGTCACTTTTAGATGCGTCTTGGCAACTCTATAAAGGAGTCTGTATGTCCGTCACGCTTATGTTCAAAGTCACTTTTAGATGCGTCTTCGCAACTCTATAAATGAGTCTGTCTGTCTGTATGTCCGTCACGCTTATGTTCGAAGTCACTTTTAGATGCGTCTTCGCAACTCTATAAATGAGTCTGTATGTCCGTCACGCTTATGTTCAAAGTCACATTTAGATGAGTCTTCGCAACTCTATAAAGGAGTATGTCTGTCTGTATGTCCGTCACGCTTCTGTTTAAAGTCACTTTTAGATGCGTCTTCGCAACTCTATAAAGGAGTCTGTATGTCCGTCACGCTTATGTTCAAAGTCACATTTAGATGCGTCTTCACAACTCTATAAAGGAGTCTGTCTGTCTGTATGTCCCTCACGCTTATGTTCAAAGTCACTTTTAGATGCGTCTTCGCAACTCTATAAAGGAGTCTGTCTTTCTGTATGTCCGTCACGCTTATGTTCCAAGATTTTTTTTAGATGCGTCTTCGCAACTCTGATTATAAAGGAGTTTGTCTGTATGTCTGTCACGCTTATGTTCCAAGATGATTTTTAGATGCGTCTTCGCAACTCTGATTATAAAGTAGTCTGTCTATATGTCTTTCACGCTTATGTTTCAAGATGAGTTTAGATGCGTCTTCGTTTATTAGTTGTTTACGTTTTAAGCTATCATTTCTGATCAGGTTCCATTTTTTTATTTTCACATAATTTTGAATCACTCATAGTACTGTAGTAGTATAGTGTGTAACAGGGCTGAAAAATTTAAAACTTGGTCGCGTCATCGGACTTTGTTTGTTTTGCTATTTATGACGTTTTTTACGACGTTAACTGATGATTTTGTCGTTGCAGAACCTAGAGCGAGTTATAGAGCAGCGTATCTTTTTTTGCTTTAGACTTTTCTTCTCCATCTTACTCAATGAAGAGTTCACGGAAATAGTCGTTCCCAAGTCCATCCTCATTTTTATCGGAGTCTGTGTATGTCGCGAGATTTGTGAGGAGTCGGAGGATGCCGAAAAAAGGGTAAGTGTTTCCAGTACACAAATATCATACATTTTATTTTGTTTCTAGGCATTTACGTGAATAGATTAGGGCAGGAGTATCTCCTGAAGCATCAAACGACACAGTTTGAAGTGCTTATCCTATCGGAGACTTTCAGGGTTTTTTAGTGATTTATACACAGATGAGCGAATATCTCTAACCTTATTATTATATGAGTAGTATGAATTAATTTTTTCTGTATTTCTGAGTTACGATTTGATTATTACTTGTGAGTTAATTGAAAATTGCGTTTCATATTGACTAATTTTTAGCAAATACAAAATTAAAAGGAAAGGTACCCGACAAGGAAATGCATGCAAGTATTGATGGCACAACTTAGATCAGGAAGATTGCCCGAGAACAGCCTACTACGCGAACAGAATCAACCAGGGGGATGTAGCATATGCAGCCATTGTAAACTACCACAAGGGAAAAGGCAGCCTACTACGCGAACAGAATCAGCCAGGGGAATGTAGCATATGCAGCCATTGTAAACTACCACAAGGGAAAAGGACTAAATTAAATTATGGTATCAGACAACTGAAAGATTGGGCTGACAAGACGAAACTTCTAGTTTCTAATCTTTCGATAGGTCCTATCGCATTAGCAATAACAACAGCCTCCATACAGCCGTCTTTTCTTGTCGGGTGTGTAGTGCTCGGTCAGGCAAAGTGCTAGGTTTCCTGGGACCTCCAGTGGTTTCTCGCCTCTCTCTCACCAATCTCTCTCTCTCTCTCTCTCTCTCTCTCTCTGTATATATATATATATTTCCCTCTCTACTCGGTCTTCCTTCCTTCTCTTTCTGTCTTTAATAATTTCTTCCTCTCCCTCTCTTTTTCCTCCTGTGCGAGGTCGGGGCGCTGACGCCCCGGGAAATTAGAAAAACAACAGCTGGCGGAAGCGCTCCATTGTCTACCACGGCTTGCTTATGACGCGTTGTTTAGTCGCCTGATATTCTCTCTACAGGTCTGCTGTTTGCCTGCAAGAGGACTGCTCTTTGGTTTAAGATATATCATGGATCTGTGTTCCGCTCCACTTGCTTGCAGCTTGTCAACTCGCGCAAGCGGAAAGCGAGCGCTCTCGATACTGCTCGAGAGAGCGGCGTGGCAGCAGTGAAGGAGGAAAAAGACGGCCAGACTCTGGGCGATCGGATGCTCCATATTTGGCGAATTCTGCGCTGCTACAACGGGATCATGATCCTTCTCCGGCTGCTGGAGACGAAGACCCCGATCTCCGATGCAGACGCCATTCGCACACTGGCGTGCAAGGCGTTGGTTGGACTGGCACGGGACGAGGACGTGAAGCAAATGCTCGCCAAACTACCCGTCTTCACCAAGGGACAACTCCAATGTAAGTGCTCTCGTTTAGGTTAACTCGTACGTCTATAGATGCCACAGGATTTAGGTTATCTAATCGGAATTAGCAACTTGTTTCTACTCGTCACATAATTCCCCAACGGTATTTCCACACTCCGAGACAAAATGTCAGACCTCTAAAGGTGTGTACTTACTATTGGATATGAGTTGAACAAAACATTCGTATTAAATTAATGCTGTTTTGCCATACGACACTACAACCTTTTCTTTAATTTTGACGTCTTGCAAATACACTCTGGCCCCCCTAGAGCGTCCACTCGGGGGAGTAAGCAAAGAGTGGTCGCTCCAGACAGGTAGTCGCTCTAGGGGGGTTCATCATATAGGGAATAAACCGGGACTGGAGTAAATGAATGTGGTCGCTCTACTAGAAGGGTATACCATGATTGACACTCACCCGTCTTTTAACTATCGAGCCATCATAATGAATTAGATGTACTCTGCGATCTTCCGCTACTTGCACCAGGCAGTCATATGTGCAACAAAAGTCACGAAGTTTCTGCTAGCTGAATCAGGACGGATAGGTCTCTATTGATTGACACAGCTTTCAGCCATCGAGTCTTCAGAATTAATTGGAAGTACTCTGCGATCTTCCTCTACTTGCCCCATGCAAACATACATCAGTGCACTATAAAAGTCGCTCAGTTTCAGCTAGATATCAATAATAGTTTACAAATTGCAGTTGTCCTTCGCTAGTGTATATGTGCCGGAGTAGAGGGGTTAAAGAGCATTTGCAAGCTTTCTTGAATGCAATAAGAACTGTCACCAGTAAAATAGTGATGGTCTGAAGAGAGCCGTTCTTGCGGGTTCCAGTGAGGATCAATACCTCGGGAAACCGACTGGACATCTCCGCCACGGGAAGGCGGCTGCAATGGAGACCCCCGGCCATGCGGGAGAACACCGATAATGTTTTCCTCCACCCATCCCTGAGCACCAATTACTCAAGGGACGACCCGCCACATGTGCGAAAGGCGGCGGCACTCGAGAGCCTGGACCGCCTTCCGCCATCAGACATCGTCATCTGGACAGATGGATCTGCAGCCGGGGGGACCTCGCTTGGAGGTTCTGTCATCCTCCTCCAGGTGAAGGGTTTCCTCCGCTGCTCGCTTGCCTTCCCCGCGTGAGCGGTCTCCTCCTCTTTTAGAGTGTAGGCCATTGCCTGCCTACGCAGCATTGAAGCCGCTCGGGACATCTCGGACCTAGGTGCTCTGTCTGGCATCCGGCTCCTCTCGGATTCCCAGTCGCTCATCTGGAGGCTCTCCGCGGGACACACGTCTCAGAGAGACCCCACCTGCCATAAGATCTGGCACCTTCTGATCGAGTTGGGAAGGTCCCACCGCGTGGACCTGCAGTGGATACTGGTCCACCGCGGAAACGACGACGCCGAGGCCCTGAGATGCTCCGCTCTCCCACACACCACCCCAGTGGACCTCTCGTCCGCGCGCGGGGCCATCGCGCGAGCCACTGACACAGCGGAGTCGCGCCGCTATGCTTTGGACCCTCACGCGGCTACGCACCGGGCTTGTCTCCCTGGCGGCCACTTCCGCCCACCACCCGATCTCTCGCGTACTGACAGCATATCTCTGTCTCAGCTGCGCACGGGCCACTCCACCATCCTGGCGGCCTACAGGCACCGGATTGGCCTTGTCGACTCCCCCCTCTGCCCCTTCTGCCTCCAGGCCCCGGAGGACATCTCCCACCTTCTCCTTACTTGTCCCTCTCACTCTGTCCTTTGCCTTTCAGTATTTGGTGACAACCCCTCCATCGCCGTCCTTGCTGACAGGAAGCGAGCGCTGTCGTTCCTCAAGGGGATCGGGGTGCTGACGCGCCCGCCAGACCGGGAATAAGACAGACAGGCAGACAGGAGGTGAAGACGGCATGCAGCCTACCACAAGAGAAAGATTACATCCCGTTCGACAGTGCCAAAGTCATCATCAACAAGGCAATAAAAGAAGAAGGCCAAATACATCACGAAAGAATGAAAAGTATCTACGGATGGGGCGAGATCAACGAATTGGATGAAAGGAAGCTAAACATCACCGAAGCGATGGAGCTCAGAAGGTTCAGAGCTGGCCATTCACTCCTCAATGCGTACCTAGACAGAATTGGACTCCAAGACAATCCAACATGCCGCCTATGCAATGAAGCCGAGGAAAACACGGCGCACGTCACTCTGGAGTGTCCGGCAATAACATACGTCAGAAACTCACTAGGAATTTATGGAATGGAGGACCTCAGACGCAAACTGAAGGAGGCGATTGCGCTTATGAAGAAGGCAAAATTACTCTAGGTGGTATTCTGCTTTGACCACAACAACAACAATAGAAGCATCAACCAGAGTCAAATCAACTCTGTATGGCCATCTTCGGCATTTAAGCTTACTGCTAAAGCCCCCAACTAGATTGTACAACTTATCGACACTTGATTTTGTGTTGAATTCCAGCCATTCCAGCACGATGTCTGACTTTCCTTCATCACAACTGCGTCTGTTTTAATGTGCACCATGCATCGTAGACAAGAGCAGGACAGGCTGCCCTTATCCCACTCCAGTACGAACAAAGAGCAATTTGGCCACAATAGTATTATCGAGAATCATCTCTAGTACGATTGGCAATGGTCTTTGACGCTGATGGTAGTTCGAGTTTGTTCTGTTGGACCGTTCTAATATATTTTGTTCTGCTATTGCTAAGTTCAGTAATCAAAGATTCACTAGTAAAATAGTTATTACCAGTAGCATTGCGTCCAGCATAAAGGTAATCGGCAACTAGATTCATGACCATATGATGTGGAAAACTGCGATCATCATCTGGAATAGTTCCAGCACCAAAGTACACCAAACCTGAAGCAGAGACAAACTGTCCAGGATCAAACTACTCATAGCCCTAGTTTCTGCGGAGATTTGGCCATACCCAAATTGATAAAATGAATAATAAAATGAAAATCTTTCGTTGGGTACTAAATGTACACAGGTCGTTTCGAGTATCTTTGTCAACTGCAACTAAAATTATTTTAAATAATTGATACGGTTTATGATAGATTTCTAACGATGCCATACGCGACCCCATACGACGTTATAAATAACGGGAAAGTGCGTGCAACGTTTTGGCAGGAGATTCAAATTTTGGCTGTAAAATCAAAATTTCGCGGTGTAGGGGGATCTGACGTCATCATTATATTGAAGTGGGCAGTGACGGAGTTCTGACGTTATCATAAACTTGTCCATTTTTAGAGTTTTGTGGGCGGTTAGGTGGAGGGTCTGACATCATATATGGCCATGACCTTGACCTACCTACGACGTACTGCGCTCTGATTGACTGACTTCCTTATCGATTGATGACGTGTGGGCCACGTGGATGGACGGGGTCTGACGTTATACGTGGGCGTGACCTTGACCTAATAATCTCCTTATCGATTGATGACGTAATTACGCTCTGATTGGCTGACCTACCTATGACGCGTCCTTAGCAACAGATCTAGGTCGTTGACTGGAGCAGAGGCTGCGGAAGTGTTACTACTGACGCTCAGCGATGTACGATCTCACCAACATATGTGGAAGCCACGGCATCAGTCTCATCATAAAGATCAGACTAGTAAACTGTCTATCTAGTCTTCTCAATCGAAACATAAGGATGCGAAACGTGGACCCTGACTCAGAACCACAAGACAAAAACAATGGCGTTTGAACAATGGACGTGGAGGAAAATGTTTCAGATTATCTGGCGCGAGCACAGATCAAATGAATATGTTTGGACAAAGTGAAATCCCCATAAGGTCTGGTGAAAAGTGTCACTGAAAAAAGCTTAGTTATTTTGGTCATATCTGTCGACGGGGAGGTGAATTATTCGAACAGCTAGTGATGCAAGGGCGTGTTGAAGGTAGTGAAAGTCGTGGCAGACCAAGAACCATATGGATGGACCACATCAAGGCAGTAAGCAGCAGGACAGCAGAACAGCTGAAAACCATGTCGATGAACAGGGATGAGTGGGTGATCTGAAACGCTCTAAATCAGCCACCAGAGGACGGCTACCGATCTGAAAGATCCACGACGACGACGAAAGTGTCAGATAGAATCAACAATTCTGTAGAGAGTTTATGCCTTCTTTTCATAGGTACAGAAGATATAGAAGCGCTTATGGGAATTAGCAGTATCAGGACAGACTAGTTCTAACGTTAAACAGGGAACTCACTCGGTGTTGAAAAGAAATCAATTAAGAACACGTACATCGCGTGTATCAATGAGTTTGCTGGCAGCCACCAAAAAGTTAGACTGTGGTGACTTGTGGGAAAGATAGGGAGACTAAATTACAGACATATGGACGTTAATCGAAAATAGTGGTCTGACATTCACTAACTTCCGTATATATGAGGTCCATCTGTTACCGTTGGACTATAATATCGTTATGGAACACCCATGTCCATCATAGCAACGCGATCGAAACCACACTTGATCCGCGTGTACCGTGTACATATCGGAGTAGTATAGGATGGAAGCGGCACAGCGTAGCGCGCTGATACTAAATACGGCACACATGCATGCATACAGGTGTCCGTGTGCTGTGCACGCGCTCCCGGTTGCGACAGGCAATTTGTCCGACATCTCATCACGGCATCCATTCCCCCCAGAGCTCGAGGCGTACCCCAGGGACTAGCACGACACGAGCCAACAGAGTTCCTGTCACCAACACTAGTCACGGTAAATAAACATGTACACCGAAAAATTCATGTGTGAAGATATAGAAGCTTGTCCGGGTTGTCCGGATATGCAGTCCAGATATGTGCCACCAAGACTTTCCGAACGTGTATACAAGTGCACCACACACACACACACCGAAGCAATGCGCGCCATCACAAACAGCCATCCAACCACCCATATATATTACCACAGGAAAGTGACATATGGTTATCCAGCCCATTGGAGCACTGGATAAATATTCTCTGCATTTGCCTGTTTTTATTTCTAATGCTTCGCTTTTGAATCTTCTCCTCCTCGGGATAACGCTTTGTATGCTTGTATCAGATGACGAACAGTTGGTTAGTTGCATCGCATTCAGAGACCACCGTGTTTTATTAATTATACCATACAGCAGCGTATACAATGAATGAGCAATGTTGTAGATGAAACATGCCGACAGAAACTTATTCATTTTGTGTATTGAGCATTAAAATAAGCTATATATAAAGTAGAGTTTTCTGTCTGTGTCTGTGTGTATGCCTGGGCATCAATTTTGAACTGTTGATCGCAGAACAAAACTAAGGACAGATTTGGAATCAACACGTTCTTGCGGGTGTTTTTAGCCGGTTTAAATAATTTAAAGTTTTTCTTTCTATTAGAAAATAATTTATAAAAAAATATAAAATGTATTTAAAATATGCGATTTTTTTAAAAGATTCTATGGTTTCATTTTACTACTCATAAATTTGAGAGTAGTATACTTCGGAATTTATAAGTAAAATTGACTACATTTCAGGAGGTCATTTCTACTGTGGTTTTATTTATGACAAGTCCATTAGCCCCCCTGGGTTGATCAAAAGAAAATATTTCTCAATATAATTCTCCTCTCTGCTTTTTCTACTGAATGATCAGAATAAATTATTTATTTGAAAATTCGCTTGTTTCCTGATATTTTATTACCCCGAGCGAAGCCGAGTACCTCCTCTATAGTATTGTATAGTTTCACTATCACAGGGTGGTTTGAAAAATATAAAAGTCGCGCTATAATTCAATATCAGTATAGTATACATATATATTAGCTTTAGTTAGAGTATTCTAGTACTCCTTGAGTATAATTATCTGCATATAGTTCTTTACAGAAACAAAGAACCCTCACAGAATACCTTATTGTAATGCGGTTTTATGTTTGATTGAACTATTGCATTTAAAGAGAAAATAATTCCTTTGAATGCTACGACACGTATTCTCAGGCCAGCAACCACGTCATGAAAACAGACGGGCCCCTCCCCCTTAGCAATTATACGCCTCTCTAGTTGGCTAGACTAATGTCTCCCATCCGAAGCATCAGCTAAATTTTCCCAGTCTCAGTACAACCTATCGCATATTTAAATTTGTATATATTGTACGTACCTGTAATAAGCAAAGGATATAGCGGTGACCAATGGCAGTATGTTACGCAAAACACATCACTGATCGATCTCGTAAATTGCCATATTATTTTAGTAATTTTTAGCCTATAGGTCACATGTTCGAGATTTAGCATTCTAATTTTCCCACAGTCCCTGTGCGGGCACTTGTTAAAAAACTTACTGATACATAATATATACATACAACTTACAAATGCTGCCATTATATACGTTTGGCAATGGAGGAGATCCACGAACAGGAGGAGAATCGTATAGGCTGTCTAAGAAAGTGATTGACAAACTTCATTACTTCTTCTCGATGAAATAGAAATTTGACGAAAGAGGCGACCTTGTTGATAGCGTTGAAAAAAGTGCTGGGAAGCTACAGGCGACACTAAGAGGAAGTTATTTTGTACATGGTCAAGATTCTTTACACGCGGCATGTTCCGGTGAACATACAAAAGTGAAAGTCCGTTAAGTCGTTCTGTGCCCATAGTTGTCCGACTCCATGTTTTTTGGGTGGCGCAATGAGCTATAAACGAACGCTCACAAGAGTACGACACATCCTGGAGGGTTTGACCTTGACTTTTGCGGCAAATGAAACTGTCCTAATTCTATATATAGCTGATCGTGGGTGTTCCTATATCATCGCGTACAGATTGAAGGTACATGATAAGATGATAAGTTATGGGCCTCTACAGTGAACGAAATAAGGATTTTCGCTAGCACTTGTCCCATATTATTTTAGTGACTTGTCCGCAGATAAGTTTTGGTTGCCCGTCATAACTTTATTTATCCGCAGGCTAATCTACTTATTTTACAATCAAACTTACCACACGGTTTTTATTGAATCAAAGTTATAACAGACTTATAATTTACTTTAGGAGACTGATTACGAGGCAAATATACAAATAATCCAAATAGCATATACTAACAATTATTGTCAATTGAAATACATAATAGTTGACAATATCCCAGTAATCAATGTTTTTGATTACATAAATATAAGTACATATATAGAATAACTAGCGGAGGTACCCGGCTTCGCTCAGGGATATATACATATAGGGCAATGAAACATCAGGAAACAACCAAATTTTCAAGAAAATAATTTATTCTGATGATTCGGTAGGAAAAAGCAGAGAAAAGAATTATGTTGAGAGATACTTTCTTTAGATCAATCAGGGTCAACCCAAGGGGGGCTAATGGCTTAAAAGCTGCCTAGTCACATAAATTAACCACTGTAGAAGTAACCTCTTGAAATGTAACACCTGTAGCACATTGCGCTGATGACTGAGAAAGAGATTATCAACTGAGCAAGTAACAAATGGTTGGGTTTGTCACTCAGGAAAGTAAGAGTGACTCCCACGACAACTCATGTTGGTTGGTATTGCCGGCCACATCATACATGGAGCCGCCCGAGCAGCCCAACCACACGGAGAAAGTGAATTTGACGAATTTATTGGTCGCTGAAAACGTCTGGGTTGTCAATTGCTGCCTTGCAACGTTGTATGCATTTCGATGGTTCCAACGTTTGGATGGCATTCAGCACCACGTTGTTTGTTTCCAACCTGTGTTCCACTGCTGTCATCAAAACACCGTATCAATCTGCTTCTTCACCCCAAGTGTGACCTCATCGACTGCCAATGTGATACAATTAAACTGTCTAGAACTATCATTTTGTCTTAAAGCTTGTGACCTTGGAGCACGGAAACGCCATCACTTGTGAAGCCACGTCGTCGTATATCCATCAGGCCGGTAACGGGCCCTTGGTGGTTCTTGATGTCTCACATCTCCAAGCCGTTCTATCCGCGGCGATTGTTCTCATTTCTTCTGCTGTC
>JAUYWV010098510.1:0-13766 GCA_032274565.1 Nematoplana nigrocapitula | reverse complement strand
GTGCCTATATGGAGTACGACAGTACATGCCAGTATAGAGAAAGTAGAAGCAGATAAGCTGTCACAAAAATGCATCTGATCAATGAGGTTACATAATATATAGTAGTAGTGACGTTGTACATACGTGGGAGGGATAGAGTAGGGGGATATTCTAGGAATACAGGGGCGTGGGTCAATATTTACTTGACAAACGAAACATACTCAAATCAGAAAGAAACACATCATACTTCAGGCGCGTAATCTTGCACTTCTGAGCAACACAATTATACATTTTTAAATAATGGGTAGGTAGGATTTTAAAGGTGGAATTAAAAAAATAGAGAGGAAACTGGAAGTGCAAGGGCTACCTGGAACAACTTGATAATTTTCTTAATCGATTGACCTTTTAATCCTGACTGAATTTCGTGAAATGCCATGCTTGCTGCAGAAAGCTGGTGAATTTCAATGAATGACTTTCAATCTGGGATCAAAGACATAATTGGTTTCTCCGTAGGCAACTTGATTTCTCAACACCATTTCTATGTCCACACATCATCCTATTGTTCTCGTGCGAACAAAACACACACTTTAACGCATTTTACACAGCGGAAGCCTTCGTTGACCTAAAGGAATAGCCTGATTGGCTATCAGTCACCATAACTACATCACAAACTGCGGGCATTAAGCCTTACTGAAAAACATACGTCACCCGAAGGTATCGATCCAAATTTAAAATCAACATTTCCTGGAAAACCAAACAATTGTCAAGGAGATCTTCTTCATCAATAAGCGTATATACACAATAATCTATACTGTATATTGCTCACGGCTAATGAAATATGACTCACGTCTAATTTATGAAGAATATAGCTGATAGACTCACGGTTGATATAATATTGTTGTTCCTCACGTCTAAGAAAATCAGACTCACGCCTAATTTATATTCCTCACGGCAAAAAAAATCAGACTCACGGTAATTTCATACAATATAGCAAAATCTAACGTTAGATTATTTAGTGTGTACGAGATGCAAACTTTAATACAGTGTTGTTGGCTGAGAATCAGCGGAAGATTACTGAACAAACAAAAGTACACTCCGTTTAAATCTTTAAAATTAAATTGGAAAAATGTGTCGAAGCTAAAATATTAGAATTTCTGTTAAATTAACACATTCCACATTTCCATACCTAAAATTCATTATTATACCAGTTATTTGAAAGAAACAAACACAGGTGTGCAATCTACATTAAATTAAATATCAACTCCGCAGACAGAATCTTTGATGTGTAAAATAATTGACGATTATATTCTGATAAATTAAAATAAATTCAAAACTCTACTGGAATAAAAATTGATAGCTTCACTTAAAATACTTTATAGGTAGAAAATGAGCATTTAGAATTTCCACTACTGAATAAAAAATATGTTCTCATCATTTCAGCAAATCAGCAGCATATTATGTAGATATCTACAATACTCACATAGTAAGAAAGAGTGCACTCTCGAATAAACTTCAAACTGCTTTTCACAAATCTTGCCTCAATATATATTTTCTAAAGCTATTAGCAATTACAGTATATATGCAATGCTGGCCAAAATTGATTTCCTAATTACATAGTTTTGCTATAACTAGAATATCGCAGGTTATGCAGAGGACGCAACATAGGAAGTCATCTGTTTTGCTCAACACAATTAATAGCGGTGTAACTATGGACTATTTCTATCGCTATTATTAATCAATCAGATAAACAGACGCTTAATAACAGTACTTCATTGTACGAGGGAAAAATCCCTGGCCCGAGGGAGAGAATAGAAAAGTAAGCAAGCTGGCATAATTGCTTCTGACGTATAGCCCAGGCACCTATTATCACCTTGTCGCTTTGTATACCTCCAAGTCGTGCACGACAATTTGTGACACGCATGACCATTGTCCTCCAGCTCTTTCTGTCTTCAGCCAGGTCCATCAGGTTGCGGAGCGTTTTACCTGTCGCAGCCTTCACATCATCGATCCATCGAGTGGAAGGTCTTCTTTCTCTTCCCCTACTTCCCTCGACTTGTCCATCATAATGGATTTTCCGAAACGTTCCCCTTACATCCTCACAATGTGTCCGAAATACGATAGCTTTTGCAAAACATTGATACGCATTTTTATTTCTATTTCTACATCGCAAAATTAAGTTGTCAATGAGAGCGGCCGTTTAGTTTTAAATTTAAGTAGGTATTCAGTTCCGTCAACGAAAATAATATAGGACGCGCTTGATTGTCAGTATACGTCATGGGTGACATTCTTATTTATTATACCAAAGCTTTTAAAATTGATCTGCCGAAATGATTGCAACGAAAAGCATGATGGCAGAGTATACCACTACTGTTTTGGCATTACACGGGCTCATACGTGTTTGGGAACTATAGTAGATATACGAACCTGAAGAGGCTCGAATAGAAAACAATAAATACAGCATAATTAGAAGAAAATCGAAAATGAATCAGAATGGTACTGCTTTTCATCTTGACGTGAGTTGATTGTATACATCGTAAATTGATGAATATGTGTCTGCTTTCACATAGAGAGGAAGCCGTTTTTTGCGATGCCTTCACCACAAATGTAATGGCACGATGCGTCAATACGGTAAGAATTGCCTTTCGAAAATTCCCATCAGAATTCTAGGCATTGCTTACGACGAACGGCGACGACCATTTTAGCAGATCAAGATACTTTCATGATTGTGCTGTAGAAAGAGCTGGTCAATGACCGAGATATACCGTAGTGAGTGGCTATGTTGAAGTGAGCAAGAAAAAAAATCGAAATCGATAGCGTGGAGAAAAGTGGCAACTCACATTCACTTTTCGCTGAAGGTAATTCAACAACAATAAAAATGTGATATTCCACAATTCCACTAAAATATTTTTCACTCTTTAAACTGAAGGACGATTGTTTATCAGTGTCTGCTTTTGCAGTTATGTTAACAATAAATAAAACGTTTCGCAAATATATCTGTTTATATCGATATTTTAATCAGCAATACTACATTCCAAACGGGAGCGAGTATTGACTTTTTACTACCGACAGTAGTTTTAAATTGATTACCTACCCATTAATTCATGTAACGTAATATCAACATGCTCAGTGGACAAATCCAGGTCAAGGTCAAGATCACACGTGACGTCCTTAGCAACAGCAAAACAATATCGTTGACAGGTACAGAGATAGCTAAACCCATACTACTTGGTACACCACTATATAACGAAATCTTGACTACAATTTGAAATGGTTACCAATCATTGCAGTATATAGAAAATGCTGGGTTTTAGGACCTACTGTATAATGTGTATAGAACACATCCTAGTCAGTATGATATGTGTAACTGTGCAACGCACTGACTTTTAGATTGCGGTTTCTTTCCTTTGAGCTCTTGTGTCAGAAAAAGGAAATCAATACAGAGTAACACAAATTTTATTAGACGTCGATTTTTAGAGAATTTTGGCATACAATTTTATGCCAAATACTTTTATGTCTGGTGCAGATGTGTTCCCTTGATATCTACTTAATTTGGTAGGAAAGAGATTTCCCAGAACGACCAGCTATTTCTCTACCGTATGTACATAGAGCCGAAGCTGGACTAGAAAACTAATCGGGACTATACCAAGTACAGCCGACCGCGTCCATATATGCAAATGCTTTCCGGTTAACCCAATTAAAATGTCATTCTCATTCGCCATCTCCTCGCGCCCCTCCTTCCTTTCCTCTCCTCCTTTGTGCGACCTCGGTTGCAAATTTACTTACAACAGCTTTCGGAGTCTAGAGGTAAGAGGAGGCAGCCGACAAGAGAAGAAGTTTCAAGTTTGGGAGTGTGTGTGTGCGCGCGCGCGAGGGAGGCGTGGAGAAGAGAAGAAGAAGCGGCGATGGTCTCCAGTCTTAATTTGAAAGTTAAATTACTGCTCCCCTGGTAAAGCTTGTAGTATCCATCCAGCAGTACTCACACTCTCTAGCATCAGTAGTAGTAGTGCGGGAGAAGGTGGGAAAGATGCGGCGTTAGACATCCATTCTGTCTTTCTATCATACACACACATACACACTTACTCACTCCTTTTCGCTCTAACCTCGATGCAGCTAATGTCTCGAGCGAGAAGAAGGAGAATTGATTCTAGCGAATAAAAACATCGAGGTGGAGGAGGAGGGAAACTCAAGGTCAACCAATATGAAAAGAGAGATGGGATAGTAGAAATAGCTGGAAGTCATTGGTTGGGCGAATTGAGTAGAGGAAGAAGGTTATAGAGGGCGATTGTAAGATGAAACACTTGAACTACTATACATACACCTGAAGCCGTACCGCTATTTTCAGTGGCAAGCAAAAAAGGGCATTCTGGTCGTAGTTATCAGTTAGAAAATATTGCTTTACAAGTTGCCTAATTTTAGCAATTTTAGATTTGTGCACTAAAATTTAAGAATAAACTATATAGATAGTACACTTGGAGTTGACCGGAAGGAAATGCAAGCTTTTGTACCGAGAAAGTCTACAGATATCACTGGAACTGGATGTAAGATTAAGGAAAACAATATGATTCCTTCTTCTGAACTTTAAAAAGTGGAGGAAGACATATCGAAAACCACAGATAAATACGAATTTTGTATAATAATTAGTTATAAGTTGGCTAGAAGTCTATACTAATGTTATTCAATTTCGAAGAAAATAATTATCAATGCTGAGCCGCAGGCGATGGTAACTTCGAATTTTACATTTTGCTAGTAGGTATTGTATACCATGTATTGCGGGCAATCCTATTTGATAATATTCAAAAAGTCATTGACGGCCCTGAAACTTTATTTGAACACTGAATTTTATTAAACATGGTATACAATAACAGTGCCATGCATGTTTTAGCGGGCAGTCAATGACAAATTTACGGGCCTCAAAACATGCATGTCATTATCATATTCTCATTCAAATTCCATGCATCATGAATATAAGCGGCAGTTTAGTGGAGAAGTGTGTAGATTTGGAAAAAAATGTAGTTGAAGAAATTTTGTCGGAATATACGACCTATGTTGATGGAGCAAATGAAAGAAGCTTAAGGAAGTTCTTAGAGCACAAAAATGTTGCGACATACAACTGTTATTTTGGCTTTTTTGTGGACAATTACAAGTTTGGGTTTGGCAGATATTAGGTCTCAAACAGTTAGGCTACCAAATGCATCAGCATCTGCATACCTTTATTTCATCTACATGACTTCCCCAACACTAACAGGCATAAAAGAATTTGTGAAAAATGCTGAAGATTAAGCTTTGATTGAGTTATTTTGGTATCAAAGGCGTTCTAAATTTCTTTCATGTCAATTATATTGAATATTTCAATTTCCGGTGTTCCAAGCAAATCGGCTTTCAGTACTTAGTCAAATGATATGCATGGATCGAAACATCTTCTCTCGGGTGAGAGTGCCAGGTAAGCTATGTTTCTGATAAAAATATATTTCGCAATTGTGACGTGTGAACACCCCTGCTCCTATTCTGCATATGAAAATAAATAAACCGTATTAAATGGATATGATTTTGCATAAAATCAAGTCATATATATTCCATTCCAACTTATCAGTGAAAAATATGTTTTTCGAGGGTTCTTTTGTGAAACTTACATAATACCATCGGTTGACAGTACCTATTCAACATTTTTTTAACATTACAAACCGGATGCAAATTTGCTTGCTTCGATTTGAGAACCGGTAACGGTCAAAGCCGGTAAAGGCGACAATATGCTTCACCCATTAAAACCAGTAATTTTAAATTATCATTTTCTGTCCATACACACTTAGAGGTACTAAGAAGGGCGGGAAGAGAAAGAACTCTAATAAAATCGACCAGGAAGAGACCGCTCCAATTCCTTGGCCATATATGAGAAAAGAAGGACTAGTAAATAAACAGGTTGGATAGATGGAATTGGGAGCAGAGGCAGGCAGTGGCAAACACATTTGGGAAGTCTATGAAACTGGATGGAAGCACAAGTACCAGATAATGACAGAGCAAGGGTAACAGAACAAGAGGCGATGAAGACAACAAGAGATAGGAAGCTGTGGAGAGTTATGATCGCCAAAGTTCTCGCCAGACATGCATGGTACTTTAAGAGAGCGAGAGAGAGATTTTTGAAGTCATGAGTCGTGCAACCATAATATATACCCGCAGTTTCAAGTGAGCACATATTTTAAAAGTGTTGGTTTATGAGATTATACCCACAGTTTTGCATGACGAATAAATATTGCGGTTTATTGTGACAAGGTTTTAGAAAGCAAAAAGGTCAAAACTTGAATGATTTATAAATAAAAATAACATCATCATTTTTATCAGATATAGCAGAGAAACACTTAAATATAATAACAAAAAATATATTTTTATAAAGTGATATCAACCAATAACGGATGTAAACATAAGCCCATACTATGCTTCATGCTTCACGCATAGCTTGAGTATATGTTTATTTTTCAACTTTTTAAAACTAAAATCATTACGTCACAAACTAACTTTAGCGTACATATAAATGAGATATTTTTGCTTGCAAAAAAACCTAATACGTACAGGCAAAAATATCCTGATTGCAAAACTGGTGGTGACGATTTACGGTACAATGATTTTATCAACTACAGGAAACAGCAATATTTAATGAAACAAAATGGAGGTAATCCTGGATTTTCTGGCTGATTTTAATTATTAATTTAAAGTAGATTTGTTGAAACCGAAGAATCTTCATAAATAATGCATAAGGTACATTTAGGTATGTTATTCTAAAAAGAAACTGAAAACTACACGAAATACAAACTTTTCCACATTAAAAAGCAACCGGTTTTGATTATGAGAAACCGTCAAAGATTGCACAAATAGGATGTAAAGACAATGTAACAATGCAGAGTATTATCTTAAAACAATTAAAAAATATTATTCACCATCAATTGATAGAGTTTCGAAAGAGATAGTTAATACACAAAACTTGCATTAGGAGGCTTCATAAATTCAAGCGTTTAAAAGAAATAAAATTTTTAAAAACCTTCCCTTTCATTCAAAGAATTCCTGAATTTTGCTTTGGTGCACAATAACCATAAAACAAGAAGAAAATAAATTCTCACTTTGACAGTGAAAAAACACCAATCGAATAAACATTCATTGACAAAATTGAAAGCAACTATAGCGTAGTGTGTACATACACTACCTATGTAATCTCCACCCTACTCGGCGCCAGGTAACGACATAATGCACGAATGAGACGCTTGACGACATCTTCCGCGTCTCCTGCTTCGTTTAACCCAAATTGCATTCGCGAGTTGGGTGACCGCCTACGCAGTTTCTCCGTCTGAAATACTCGATCGATACGATATACGATATCCTCCCCCCACACACGCACACATACAGGCCAGTCAGAGAAGGACGGCGGAAGACAGATAGCGCAGGAAGAGGAGAGATTTCCACGTATAAAGCTGAGGTCAGTCACGTGTGCGGAGCGATTTGTCATTCAAATTCTGACTTCTAATCATCATCATATCCCAGACTCTTTTCAAATATTTATGAAACGATCCTACACTGAAATATTCGCTGAACAATTCCCTATAGGTAATCTTCCAGAGAAGCGTCAGAAGTTTAAAAAAATTGAAGGAATTTTGAAACACGTTATTAGCACCACCTAAGTTTTTTTTCATTTAACTGCCATTTTATTTGGCGATGGTAGGTTGTTAGTTAGGATTTTGTTTGCCACATATGTCACCTTTCTACAGGTTTTGTCGCAACAGGCGCGTTTGAGCAGAGCATATCCGCGCCAAACACGGCATAGTGTAGAGTCTGGAGCAGCGAATACAGGTCAAACCGCAGAAATCGCGGTAATTCAATAGCGGCTTTAAGATTTCATTTGCAAGAATGATTTCTTGTTTAAAAAATTACCGTCATGTCAGCGGACATCATAAAGAAAAGATAAGGAAGGGTGTTGCAGAAAATCGTCCATGTTGATGCATATGTGTATGTAGGTTGAGCATTTAATTTCGGTACGTAGTAATCACAGTCAAATATTACTGCCCCAGCTGAGGATGAAATGAATGCTGGACTTGGAAGTTAAGGGTAACCAGGTGATATCTGCATTCACCCATTTGAATTTTGAATACGCAGTCTTCCAACAAGACTAAGCGTTTTCAACGCTGTTCAAGAAAGGGCTGTAAGGAGGAAGAAATTGCAGTTCATGGAAATCGCCTATTATTCAGGGTTCCCCCGCTTTTTTCAGAATCAAATTCCCTGATCTTTCTCTGATTTTCATCCGATTTCCCCTGCTATTTATATATACTAAATACGTGCATATTAGGTTTCCCAAAGGAATAAAAAAGAAAATTACCAACAGATAATGCTATATAATTACAGAAACAAATATTGCCTACATTGTTTGAGCGAGCGAAGATAGACCTTAGATAAATAAATCAAAGACTGAAAAGTAACCATGCTGATCCTGATATGCATGTAAGGAGGGCTGTTGTGGAGTGGATCAATGGATGATCAACTCTGAAATAATGCATAGAACATGACTCAAGAAATTCGTGGAAAGCCTTAGATATATAGGCATCTCCAATACTTCGAAATTATACTATTTTGATCCACTCTGTGACAGCTACCCAGTACAAATACTACTCGACCATTTTTGATACCCATTTTCAGTATTCACACATCTTGATTCTAAACTGTTGGATATTCAGAGAGAACCTCGCCTTTTCTCGATATGGGTATGCATGGGTAAGCTATAACTTATCCTGCTGGTAGAACAGACAGAAAATATTCCTGACAACCATTCCTTGACTGATACTTCGAGTCATTCTTCCTTGGATAATCCTTGTGTCTCATTACCAATGGCATCTATATACAACTATTTCAAAACATAATTTGATAATTATATGCCGTGACTTTTTACTGTTTTTTTAGACTGATCTGTTATGAACCAACCTACTGAACCTTGTTACAATACTAACTTTTACTTTTACAGTTCAATGTAATATATTAAACACAATATTTAAGTTCAGAGACAATCAATATAGACATGGATACAAGTACATTTGAAATATAAATAATCTATTTAAAAATTGAACAAAAACAGAATACCAATGTGAATTTTGAATGAAACAAATAATTATGATAACTAATTATATTATGTGGTATTCCGACACAACAGAAAGTCTGGTAAATTAAATGCCTCTATCAACAGAAACTGCACATGAATCTCCAAGTTCGTGCGAAATTTGGTACTAGGGGCGGTATACTCAAATGAACTTAAGTTAAGCATAAGTTTAAGTCAAGCTGTATACTCATCGCTGCTTAACTTCAAATTAATTCAGGTTTAAGTCAAGTTTATGTGAAGCAATATACTCAACACATGCTTTACTTAAATTTAAACTTATGCTTAACTTGAACTTAAAGTTAAATGTTATACTCGTCACTGATAGTTTTGCTTAACTTGAACTAAAAATTAAGCAAACTATAATGAAAACAATAAATAATAGTTTTGAAACATTGTTTATATTAATTCTATTTTAATCATATTAAGTATTGTGTTGAAAAGTTTCTAAAACGTGTAGAAAACTGGAACAGTTACTCAGAAAAATATCCATAAGTGAAATATACTTTCTAAAGAAAAAAGGTCTTGCTCATTTCTGTACCTTTTGAAATTTTGTGTTTTGGAAACAAAAAACATAAATGTAAAATAAGAAGATCTTCGCCTTTTACCTTAATTTATTACTCAAAATATAAGCTATAAATATCGTTAACTAATTTTATAGATTACAAAAAGTAATTTAAATAGAACTAACTAAATAAATAAATTTCTACATTCCAAGCCTTCTCATCCATTGATCCCCTCCACTGATCTATGATACCAACTTAGTTGTACCTAGTTTTGAATTAGTCTCCATTGTAATTATATAGTGTGTTACTCAATACTGTCATAATAATGTTTTTCTATTGTTAAGACAAAATTAATCAGCAATATTCTCACAGAGGTTCATGGCAATTCCACATTGACACTTTCCTATATGGATGTTTCTAATAATAGCCATGTCATTTTGAACTGGTCATTGCATCATGCAACATGCACCAATCAGATAGAAGTATGAGAAACATAGTAAGCCTGATGTCACAAAGGAATACAAATTTTGATAAATCTTAATTAATTTTGCTGAGATTAATTGATATTTAGATTTAATTTGAAAGATATATCAAAATCTTATATATATTTGTCAAGTTGTCTGGATGTATGTGTTCCAGGTGAGCGGCCGGACCGTTACTGCCAGCGACCCGAAATTTTGCATGAGTGACCCCATCAGCCCTCTGGGGAGTCAAGGTCAAGGGGTCAGGGTCGATGTCAAGGCTAAAAAACGGTGTGAAATGGCCGTTTTGGGAAGAAGGCGGCTGGACCGTTGGTGCCAGCGACCCGAAACTTTGCATGATTGACCCCCTCAACCCTGCGGGTAACATAGGAGGTCGGCGTCGAGGTCAATTAGGCTAAAAACGGTGTGAAATGGCCGTTTTGGGCAGAAGGCGGCTGGACCGTTGGTGCCAGCGACCCGAAACTTGCATGGTTGATCCCCTCAACCCCACGGGTAACATAGGGGTCGAGGTCAACCTCCAAGGTCGGGGTCGAGGTCAATTAGGCTAAAAACGGTGTGAAATGGCCGTTTTTATCGGGCAGAGTTGGTTTGTTCCGGGTACGCGGCCGGACCATTGGTGCCAGCGACCTGAAACTTTGCATGGGTGACCCCATCAAACCTGTGGGTAACATAGGGGGGGTCAAGGGGTCGGGGTCGTGTCAAGGTGGCTAAAAACAGTGTGAAATGGCCGTTTCATCCAGAAAGAAGCTTCTCACAGAAAATTTCATAAAACAAAAGACTATGACAGGGTTAGGGTTAGGCATATGCCCTATTCTATTGCCCAGCAACGCGAGTACCCACTGCTAGTATTATACAAACTATGGTTAATATTTTATTGTTTTTTATCCACGAATGTTATAATTCATCTTTAAAGAATGTGTTTTGAATGTAATAGCCTAAAGGTAACAGCAATCACAGCGCATATGATGGCAGTTATTAGAGCCATTGGTTGTAAAATCTCTACAGCAAGGAAATGTATCATTCATCACTGGTACTGCAGAAAAAAAGACAAGGGGAATTTGAAACTCGGTTTTGTGAATATCACAACTAAACATATAAACTTTCTGTTTCAATCTATGGATGAAAATCATCAACTTACATTGAGAAAACTCTGAGATATGATTTCCAGGAATTATATTCTTTCAAAGTAATTAGTTTTAAAGAGACAGACAAAATAACAAAAAATAAAGTGAATCAAAATGTGTGTCTTCAAATGAGACCAAAAACACAAATGTATTGAACCATTTTTCCTGTATTGGTTGAGCAAACTTTTGAATTTATACTTTTAAAGTTGATGCACGTGCATTCGATTATGGAAAATGTAAAGAATCGTTTTAGGCATTGTCCATGATTACTGTACATTCGTAACTCAGTTTGCTGGTACAGTATTCCAAAACCTCTATATCAACTGATCTCTTGCAACATCTTCGTTTGGGGCAGCATTGAAGATACTTGCTACAACCAACTCCTGAATTGTGTTGTAATTGTCAAGGTGCATAAAAGTTTCCAAC
This sequence comes from Nematoplana nigrocapitula, assembly GCA_032274565.1. Classification (NCBI taxonomy): domain Eukaryota; kingdom Metazoa; phylum Platyhelminthes; order Proseriata; family Nematoplanidae; genus Nematoplana; species Nematoplana nigrocapitula. Next base: position 2,125 of record JAUYWV010098510.1, on the reverse strand, counting down.
CTGGAACTTACACAGATTTGGTGGTTGGTGCTTGCAACAGTGCCATTGAAGCTGTTATTGAGCAAAGTAGACAGTCAATGTTTTGAGTGTCAGGTACACTTAGCAAGGTGGAAAGGAATTACACTTCAACACACAATGAAGCTTTGGCTGAGAAGTACCTCCACAAATACCTGTTTGGTACTCAGTTTAAGATCATTGCACATCATAAGGTGTTATAGCAGATCGTTAATCCAGCCATTTCAATCAGTAAGACCATATAATATTATTCAATGCTCTAAAGGTGGTCACATTCCCTGAGTGCATGTCTATGATTTTGAGCATTGTAGTAAACAATCAATTCTTCATGATGACACTGCCCAGCTATGCATTCCACAAATATCCAAATGGAGTTGCCTTTTTGTCAACTTCAAATTATCCACAAACTTCTCATCAAAGAGACAAAGGCAATTGCTGGCCAAGAATGAAGGTTAGTCCATTTCTGACGACCAGTTAAAGACAGAGACAATCAAAATGTTGCTAATTAATTAGCCCAGTCTGGACTTTTGACTAATAAGGGATGTTTTTTCAGGTTATTGATTCTCTTAATTGTCAAACACTACCATCTGGGTGCTGTGAATAATCGGGGTGTCCGAACGTTTTCCATCTAATTTTTCCAGAAATACAAAGATTCCAGAAAATTGAATCCTATCTATAATTAGATAAATGTATGTATGTATGTATGTATGTCTGACTTGTATTTATCTCCCAACTCTCTTGAAGGATTTGCATGCTTGATGACTCAAAAAAATGCTACACCAATGGGTAACATGGGAAATTAGCCACGAGATGCAAAATTTCTAACTCAGAGGCCCACAGCAGAAAATACCCTAAAAAACACGTTTTTGCTGCGATGCTAAATCAAAATGTTGCAGGAATTTGAATTCTGCAGTAGCCGATTGATAAATTTGAATTCTGCAGAATAAGCGATTATTGCAATGCAAAATCAATATACTACAGAATTCAAAATCCTTATTATAGATAGGATTACTTACGCTATATGTCTAATCCTACTTGTTATTATTAACATCTAACCTCTAATTGGATCATTATTACATAAACAGATTAGGTAGTGTACAATATTCATGTCCAGAGTGTCAGGTATCTCATTTTAACAACATAATTACTATGTAAAATCAATATAAAAGGAACTATGACTTGTCAGCTTTGTCAAGCAGTGCCAATTCACACTTCTTATCTTTAATACTTCAGCGCAACACAATGGCTTTGGCTAACATTGTGAAACATTCCTTTGATTCAGCAACTAGACATAGATCATTTGCAACCTTCTCAGGGCTGGCAATTTCTTTCAAGAGCTTCAAGCGCTTTTTGCTATTTTTTCTGTTGCTTTCCGCTTGTTTGAAGCACATTCTTTCTTGCTTGTCTTGGCTACTAGATCTGCTCTATACCTGGTCTGAGAAGACCAAATGGACTGGATCATTTTGTCAGTGATTTCAATATTCTGAACTCTACCTGCATGAGAAACAACCTCGGAAACAGTTTGCAGATAATTCAGAGAGCGTTCACACAGATTGGCTTTGAGAGTTTCTTTGTTTACCTAGGTAAATAATGTTAAAAAAATCTGATTATTGGTATAGTAGACTATTTTACTGAATGAATATGTAATGTTTGATTTGTTAAGTGATAATAAATTCTTACTGAAAATCCTCTTTCCACATCACCATTGCCATGAAAAAGAGTAAATACTATCTTTAAGATTTTCTTCAAATTGTCATAACCATGTTCCTCCTTGAGAAGAAAGAAATAGAATCTATTTAGATGATCTTGGGAATATGAAAACTTTTGAAAATGGTCTCTGTTCTTGGGAATGATAATATCACAAAATGAGTCACTCTCAGAAGCTGAATCAGATGCTTGCGCAGATAACCTGTTGAGAGTGTGCAATTGTATGACTAAATCTCTGAAAGTCTTCCTGCATTTGTCTGGATTAAGTGTCAAAGAAGATGGTGACAAACAGCTGCTATTTTGCATAAATTTGTATGAAATAGGATTTTTCTCTTGCAGCAAGGAGATTGTTGTAAACAAAAAGGTCTGACAGTTAACATGAAAGCTTAGTCGCAGCTTGGGA